>CAMZMU010000041.1:53235347-53485500 GCA_947311845.1 Poa pratensis
TGTAACATCCCAAAAATTAGTAATCAATATTATTATTCCAAAAATGAGAGCCAACAAAAACTTTTGTTGTTTATTGTATGTTAATTGCTTCTTGTTACTTGAGTTGTTGTTCTTGCTGTTTGTGTGAGTGTTTGCTCTAGTGAACACTAGTAAGAAAGAAAGAAAACAAAATATAAAACTCAAAGCAAGAAAATAAAAGTGACAAGTTGTCACATAAAAATCTCCAAGTGACAAACTCAATTATTTTCAAACCAAAGTCAGAGGAGATGTAATGTAAACACTCCCCATTTTGTTCCTACCACTTTCCCCTCTCAAATATTATTTTTGAACTAGTTTTAAAATTCTAAAACAAAACAAATGAAATAAATCAAAAATGACATAAACAAAGTACTATGAAAGAAAATGTTGCCAAACTTTTATTTGGCAATGCCAATTTTTGTGGAGCTTCTACATGTTATGAGGAGGCCCCACAAATATTTGCAGAATTTTCTAAAATGTTTAAGTACCTCAATTAAATCCAGGAAAAGCTTCTGGATATTGAAATAAAACTGAAAAATAAAAGAAAAGAGGAAGGAGGGGGGGTTTTCTGCAAAATGGTCATCGACCTCAGCCCCGATGACCATCGCCGTGTCGCCTTCACCGTCGTCGCCGTTTTCTTCGCCGCCAGGACCCCCCTGGCCGCGCTCTCCCTCGCCCCCGAGCCTCTGCACCTCTCTGCACCGCAGGGAAGAAAAACGGGCACCTCTCCCATCGCCTTAACGCCGATGTTCCCCGACGACCGCCGCGGATGCATTGGACGGCGCCGAGCCAATTGGCCCCCGTCTCTGCTCCCCGACACGCACCACTTCTCTAGATGATTCTAGAACCTTGCCGGACCCCGTTAAGCCCCAAGTCGCCACGAGCCTCTGCACCCTCGCCGGGTAATTGCAGAAATGGTTGCCGTGGACGCGCCCTGGCCGCCGCCGTAGACCCCGACCATCGTGGACCGCCCCGAGCCTTTAAAAGCACCCTGAGACCTCACTGGAACACCACACCTCTCCCTCGAGCTTTCCCTCGCCTCAATTTCGTCTGTGCACCGCCGGAGGGCAGTGCACTGCCGCACCCGACGCCGCCGTTGAGGTCGAGCACCACCACAACGCCACACCCTCCCATTCTTCCCTCTGACCCCTCTACGCTGTTGCCCAAGCTCACCGCACTCACCCAGGCTTCTTTTCCCTCTTTTTAGCGCACGGACGCGACCCCGAAGCTCCGCCGAAGTTGCTGCCCGACGCCGACGAAGAGCGCGACATCGCCGCCGTCGACAGAGACTTCCCCAGCAACTGCCGCTCGCACCATCGTCTTCCCCGAGCCGCCGCCGTCGATTCGCGTCATCGCCGCTTCCTCCCGAGCCCCTAGGTGAGGGATCCGTCCACCTCGCCGTCGCCGGCGCGGCAGCGCCGCTCGTTTTAGGTCGTCGCCGATGGCGACCTCCGTGAGCCGTTGGATCGAAGATCTACGGCCACGTACCGCTTCGTGTTAAGTTAGACTGCCATGTGGGTCCCACTGTCATAATTTTAATCTTTCCCTCGCGCGCGTACCGTTTCGCTGAGTCACTGACGGGTAGGACCCACCCGTCAGGGATTTCAACATTATCCACAACAGTGGATTTTTCTAATTTAAATTCTCTGCAATTCTCAGTACTGATGTCAACTTTGAAATTAAATATCTCGAGATTTAGGAATCCAATAAATCAAACTCAACTGTTCTGGAAAGCTTATGAAATTGTTTAACCAACACAATTGGTCTCATGTCATTTAATTAAATATTTAAAAAGTATTATTAGAAACAGTACAGAAGGTTTAAAATCTAAACTTGTTTGTTTCTGATGCTCTGTGAGTCCAAATAATTCCAAACTAATTTTTAGCTTAGTACTGCCATGTATAAGCTTCCCAAATTTTGGTGAATTATTTGTGCAGTAGTTATTGTTTGGTTTAAGATAGAAGTTTGAACACCCTTCTGGACCAAAATCTTTTTAGATAATTATTGGTTGATCCAATTGACTTAGAACCAATTTTTTAGCTCACATATAGCCATGTTTAGTTACCCCTAAAAGGGTTTAATTTTTGGAGCAATAGAATTTAAATGGTAGCTAAAACTTGATTATTAAGCTACTGGATTCAATCCAATGTGTAGGGAGTTTGGTAACTCCAAATGATCCAATTCAAATTGGGTTGTCTTCTACACATCAGTAGCTTTCTATAGAATTTTAGTTTGTATTTTTGTGACCAACAGAACTCAAGTTGTGGAATTAAACATGAATAACTAGTTTCTGCCTAATTTGAAGTAATTAAAAAGTGTTTAATTCAATTTTTGAAAACCAAATTGTGTGGTTTGTGTGTGCAGTAGCTAATTGTGATGTTATGATGTTATGTTGAGATGATTGCTTGTATAGCTTAGTGATTGTTTGCATTGTTTGTTTTAATTAGACGAGAACGTTGTCGGATATATCGAGGAAGGAGAGTTTGCTGAATTGAAGAACAAGAGCAAGATCACTTTGCCAAGCAAGGCAAGCTATTCTCTGAGCTTGCACTACAAATATGCATCTACTTTCATAACATGTTTTACTCTCAAAGCAAGATTTATAAAACCATTTCAAAAGTATATGGATATTATTTTGCCACCCTATGTAGTAGTTATATAAAACTTAGGATGGGAAAACAATGTTGTTTATTCAAAACTCCTTTGAAATGTCTTGTGAGTTTATGGAATGCCGAGATGTCGGTGTTGTGTTGGAAAAGTGGAAAATGGTGATGTTTATGAAAAATGCACAGTGTGTCCTTGTACTTACGTCAACCATCCATACCCTGTGCGACCACATCCACCACATATGGGAAAAGGGCGTAGTCATATAATTTGCTCATATTAGTATGGGATCCTCAACAACGAGGATGACCTCGTTCCATGAGGGGATGGTCATGGCGACCTACCCCCTGACCTGGGTCCTGGCATCTGAGGATGGGGGATTGAAGGGTTCGCTCGCCGGGCAGAACTACGAGTCCTCACACTTAGGTTTCCCGACGGGGAATCTGGACTGGGTGTTGATGGAAAGGATGATAATTTCGTAGCGGTAGGATCCTATACTAGCATGAGCAAAGGACAGGCTATGGTCGGCGGCTTACTTCGCATACACCTGTATGGCGAGACGTGGCGGACACGATGAGCTGCCGGATGGATGTGGGATAAAAGCGTGCTACCTCTGCAGAGGTTAAAACTATTCGAATAGCCGAGTCCTCGGATATGGACAGTTGGGAGACCCTACTTTGACCATGTGCAAGTTTTGGAAAAGCTTTTAAGTCAAAAAGAAATTGAAATGGTGAGTGTGGCACATATACCAAATGAGTGGTAGAGTTGTTGGAATAAATGGACTATGGTGAGCCATGGTCAGAAAAGGAGGGTTTTTGGAGAAACAATAAAATGGTTTCTTTAAAAAGGTTATAAAACTCTTCTTACCTTTTTCAATAAAGATATAGAGATGTTTTAAAAAACAAAAGTTGTAAGTTAAAAGCTAGTGCATACTCATGTTGGGGTAGTTTGCGAGTACATTCAAATGTACTCATATTGGTTTCGTCCCTGGCTATTGTCCTAGCCAGACTACGAGGAGGAGCACTACGCCGAGCAGGAATATGGCGACTTCTACGCCAACTAAGGATCTCCACAAGTCAGCTGCCTGTCGGGTTGTCATCGTTAGAATATGATGTCTACTACGCCGTAGCTTCCGCTGATATATTTGGTTTGGCCCATGAAGGCACCTATGTAAGAACTTGGTCTAAATGACCATTTATGTAAGACTTTTATATTCGGTACTGTAATGGATGTAAACTTTGGTATCCAATTCGGATTATGTGCAACGACAGACTGATCACGGGATCGTTGTGTTAAGCATAATCGGGTATTTCGGACAGCTAGTCCGGGGTCCCCACAGACTTGGTATCAGAGCCATCCTGACTTTAGGAAACCTTAGTTAGCATGGTCGTTTGTCAAATGTTACAAAAGATGAATTTCTAAAAAGAAAGGAATGAAGTATTTTCGAAAATGCTTATCTCCAATCCTCTTACTTATGCAAAATTTACTCTCATTAAAATTACATTTTCCTTGTATCCCTAAAATTTTGTACACCTCTCATTAAGTTAAAATTTGACTCACTTGTTGCCCTACTATATTAAAATTTTGATATACTTGTCACCTAACTAACTTAAAATTTTGCTTAAAAACTGTAGATGGCACTCCATTGGACCGAGTTCGTTCAGCTGGAGAAGGACAGCAAGCTGACGTTTGAGAGGGACTTGTTCGAGTTGACCAAGCTGTTAGGTCGCCCCGCTCCAGAGTTTGAGGGAGCTCAGATTGATGTTCACGGTGTCGGAAGGCTGAGCTGGCTCATCAGATCGTCAGTTCGCAGGAACATCAAGTCTCCCAGTTCCAGGACGCTCATCTTCACCACCAAGGAGGCCACCTGGGTTGATGGTCTCTGTACTGCTACACAGAGGATGCTAGCCCGACTTTGTGAGGAGCACAAGGCGGAGTTAGTAGACTCCCGTTTCCGGTTCTACGGGAGGCGCAACTGTGATGGACACCCTACTCCTTCACCTTACCACCCGATGTTTGGGAGCTACATCATGGACATGGAGATCTTACTTCAGTGCACTCAGGATGATCTGTTGCGCACTAGGATTCAGCTCCACTTCGACCGCGAGTCGCTCGTTGAGCTTCGCGAGAACGAGATGAAGCTGATGGTGGAGAAGGTTGCTCTTCTCAGGAAGAGGGCCCAGCTGAGGAAGACTATCGTGAAGCTCCGCACGAAGGTGGCAGAGCAGGATGGACTGATTGAGGATCTAGAGCACCATACTGACGAGATGGAGGAGGAGGGCGAGGATCTCCGCAAGGAGAACGACGCTTTCCTCAGTGACGATGATGACTTCGTGGAGGAGATGGACTGTGAGGAGGAGATGATGAGGAGGAGTTAGTTGACGAGGAGGAGGAGCCACTCGAGCCAGTTCTCGAGGACGAGGAGGAGGATCCCGAGGAGCCAGCCTACCAGTCAGATGCTGACGTGTTAGAGCTGGAGGTTCCACCTCAGTAGGCGAGTGACTTGATCACTACCGCAGGATTAGGTTGACCCCCTATAGCTAGTCGAGTAGTAGTAGTGGTTCTTTTGGAAACCAGATGTTATGTATCCTAGATGTAATGATGTTGTAAGCTTGATGTAAGCTTGATGTTGATGTGAACTCTTGATGTGTTGTTTGTGAAATATAAGTATGTTTGTCTTGTTTAAATCTGTGTGAACTATTTTCATATAAATCTTAATTAATCAACCACTTGAGAGATCGTCTTTTCCCTTAGTCGAACTTTTCTTGCCTTGTCTCTTATACCCGGTGTGCTTCAGGATGCCACCCCGTCGCAGCAATGCGGAAGGATCAGGATCAGCACCACCACCACCGGACCCAACCCCCACCCAACTTCTCGCGCTTATCATGGAGGAGCGTGAAAATGCCCGGCAAGAGCGCCAAGCTCATCTCGCTGCCTTACAACAACTCGCAGCCGCTTATAACAACAACAACAACAACAACAACAACAACAACAATGGTGGTAACGGCAATGGCGATGGAAACCAGCGATCTACCTTAGGGTGATTTCAGAAGACCAACCCACCCACCTACTCCAAGGGACTTCACCCACTAGAAGCCGATGATTGGCTTCGCACCATCGACAACAATCTGGAAGTTGCTGCTGTGGGAGAGAATGAGAAAGTGTGTATGCAACCCACTATCTCGCTGGACCTGCAAGAGCTTGGTGGGAAACTACCAAGACTCTCCAGCCAGCTGGTCATGTTATCAACTGGGCTGAGTTCCAGGAGAAGTTCCGCAAGAAGCACATTCCCTATGGACTCATTGAGAGGAAGAAGGATGAGTTCCGTAAGCTGAGGCAGGGAAGTAGAGATGTGGTCGGTTATCTTGAGGAGTTTACCGACTTATCTCGGTATGCTCCTGATGACACCGACAAAGAAGAGAAGAAGATGGAGCGTTTCATGAGTGGACTTCATGATGAACTGCAGTGTGCTCTGGTTATCCATGACTTCCGTGATCTGGAGTCACTTGTGGACAAAGCCATCCAGCTGGAGACCAAGCGCAAGTCTATGTATGAAGGTCGCAAGAGGAGGATGAATGCTCAGGAAGGTTCGAGCAGCCAGAAACCCGTATCTTTCAGCAGAACCCCAGGCCTGCCTATCGTCCACCCCAAGTTCCACGCCCCAATTTCCCTAACCGCCCGAACAACTTCAACCGCCCCAATGACAATAACCGTCCCAGAGGAAACTTCAACAACTTCAACCCCAATGCCAATGTTGTCTGCTTTGAATGTGGCAACAAAGGTCACTACTCCAGAGAATGCCCCAATCCCAAGAAGCCTGTCCAACGCCCCAATGCACCTGCACCGAACAATGGTCAGGCCGCAATGGAAATGGTAATGGCAAGAATGCCGCACCCCGCGGGAATGTGCTGTTGTCAGAGGCCGTCTGCACCACATCAATGCTGAAGAGGCTGAAGAAGCGCCAGATGTTGTGCTGGGTACGTTTCTTGTCAACTCAGTACCTGCAACTGTTCTGTTTGATTCTGGTGCTACCCATTCGTTTATTACCAAAGAGTTTGTTTCTAAGGGAGGTTTAGTCGGGAGTCTTTTACCCAAACCAATGTTGGTACAAACCCCAGGACTGTTAGCCAAAACCAACCAGATGTGTTCCGAAACCCCCATAGAAATTGGAGGAGGAAGGTTTGCAGCCGACCTAATTATCTTAGGAAACCAAGGCATAGATGTTATTCTTGGAATGGATTGGTTAGCCAAGTACCACGGTCGTATTGACTGTGCCCGAAGAGCTGTTTCTCTCACTTCTGATGATGGAGTTGAAGTGGAGTATGCATCTGAGACCAGCCAGACCAGACCCGGATGCCATGAGAGCATAGCTCGACCCGCCCTAGATGAGATCCGTGTTGTTCATCTGTTCAAGGATGTTTTCCCAGAAGAATTGCCTGGTATGCCGCCAGACAGGGATATTGAGTTCATAATTGAGCTTATCCCAGGAACATCCCCCATATCCCAAAAGCCTTATCGGATGAATCCGGAAGAACTGGTGAGTTGAAGAAGCAGTTGGCTGATATGCTAAGCAAAGGTCTTGTCCGCCCAAGCGCTTCACCATGGGGATCACCCATTATTTTTGTGGACAAGAGAGACGGTACCACACGCCTGTGTGTGGATTATCGCAAGCTGAATGACGTGACCATTAAAAACAAGTACCCTCTTCCCAAGATCGAGGATCTGTTCGATCAAATGAACGGAGCCCGAGTCTTTTCAAAGATCGATCTTCGGACAGGTTACCATCAGTTGAAGATCCGAGAGACAGATATTCCCAAGACCGCCTTCACCACCCGTTACGGTTTGTTTGAATACACCGTCATGTCCTTTGGCCTGACCAATGCCCCAGCCTATTTCATGAATCTCATGAACAAGATTTTCATGGAGTACCTCGACAAGTTCGTGGTAGTTTTCCTTGATGACATCCTTATTTATTCCAAGACCGAAGAAGAGCATGCTGAACACCTGCGTCTAGTTTTGGAGACCCTCCAAGAGCACCAGCTGTATGCCAAACTTAGCAAGTGTGAGTTTTGGCTCAGTGAAGTGGCATTTCTTGGACATATTGTATCCGCTGGAGGAATTTCTGTTGACCCTGAGAAGATACAAGCCATTCTTGACTGGTTATCCCCAACCAATGTTTTTGAAATCCGAAGCTTTCTCGGACTTGCCGGTTATTACCGCAAGTTCGTTGAAGGATTTTCCAGTATAGCCAAACCTCTGACCCAACTGTTGAAGAAGGACAAGAAATTTGAATGGACTCAGAAGTGTGAGGATAGTTTCCAAGAACTGAAGAAGAACTAACCTCAGCCCCAATCCTGATCATGCCAGACGTCACCCAGAGTTTCGACGTGTATTGCGATGCATCACGCCTCGGACTTGGTTGCGTTCTGATGCAAGAAGGCAAAGTTGTGTCGTATCTGTCCCGGCAGTTGCGACCGCATGAAGAGAATTACCCAACCCATGACTTGGAGTTAGCTGCTGTGTCTTTGCTCTTAAGAAGTGGCGTCCCTATCTTGCGGGACATCGCTGCGAGGTCTATACAGATCACAAAAGCTTGAAATATATTTTCACCCAGAAAGATCTGAACCTGCGACAGAGGAGATGGATGGAATTAATCAAGGATTATGATATTGGAATCCATTATCACCCTGGAAAGGCTAATGTAGTTGCCGATGCCCTTAGTCGCAAACCTTGCACCCTGAATGCCCTGATCCAAGCCGAACAGCCAGCCTTGTTCAAAGAGTTCCAAGATTTTGGACTAGAGCTTGTTAGCCATGGTTATCTCGCCAATTTAGAGTTAACCCCAACCCTGATGGATCAAATCAAAGAAGCCCAAAAAGGTCATGAAAGCATAGAGGGAATTAGGAAAAAGATTTCCCTCGGCAAAGCACCCGGTTTTACCGAAGATGCTGAGGAGTGCTGAAATTCAATGACCGTATCTGTGTGCCCAATGTCACGGAACTTAAGGAGTTAATCCTGAAGGAGGCCCATGAGACCCCTTACTCAATCCACCCCGGCGGAACCAAAATGTACCAAGACCTTCGAGAAGATTTTGGTGGCATGGAATGAAGCGAGAGATTGGTTCATTCGTAGCCAAGTGTGACATCTGCCAGCGAGTTAAGGCTGAACATCAGCGACCCGCTGGATTGCTTCAACCTTTGAAAATTCCCGAGTGGAAGTGGGATGAGATTGGAATGGATTTTATTACCGGACTTCCAAGATCCAACCGAGGCCATGATTCAATCTGGGTCATCGTTGATCGACTGACCAAGGTTGCCCATTTCATCCCTGTCAACACCACCTATCGGGGACATCAGTTGGCCGACTTGTATATTTCCAGAATAGTGAGCCTGCATGGTGTGCCTAAGAAGATTGTATCTGATAGAGGCACGCAATTCACCTCAAGGTTCTGGAAATCCCTTCATGAAGCCCTCGGAACCAAGCTAGCATTTAGCACAGCTTATCATCCCCAGACCGATGGCCAAACTGAGCGAGTGAACCAGATATTGGAGGACATGCTTCGCGCATGTGTTCTATCCTATGGTTCCAAGTGGGAAGATTGCCTTCCGTTTGCAGAATTCTCGTACAACAACAGTTATCAGTCCAGTCTGCAAATGGCCCCTTTTGAAGCCCTTTACGGCAAGAAGTGTCGTACACCCCTGAATTGGTCCGATACAGGGAAGGCAAATTGTTTGGACCAGATACCCTCCGTGAAGCTGAAGAGCAAGTTCAGCTTATTCGTGAACGCTCAAAACTGCCCAATCCCGTCAGAAGAGTTATGCTGACACCAAGCGCCGTGACCTCACTTTCAGTATCGGAGATCATGTTTATCTCCGAGTGACACCCCTTAAAGGAATGCAGCGTTTCCATGTCAAAGGAAAGTTAGCGCCAAGGTATATTGGACCCTTCAAGGTCCTTGCTCGTCGAGGAGAAGTATCCTATCAGCTGGAGTTACCCCAGGAGTTAGGAGATTATCATGATGTCTTCCACATTTCCTTGCTCCGGAAGTGTCTTGAAGTTCCTGACCAGCCTGATGTTTTCAAAAACATCGACCACCTCTCCATCGACCTGAACCAAGACTTGACTTATCGTGAGAGACCCCTCAAAATTCTCGAAGAAGATGTTCGTGTTACCCGAAGACGTGCGATCAAGTTTTACAAAGTCCAGTGGACTAACCACTCTGAAGAAGAAGCAACTTGGGAACGCGAAGATTATCTTAGAAGCGAATTCCCAGACCTCCTTAAAACCTAAGCCTAGCAAATCTCGGGACGAGATTTATTCTAAGGGGGGAAGGATTGTAACATCCCAAAAATTATATCAATATTATTATTCCAAAAATGAGAGCCAACAAAAACTTTTGTTGTTTATTGTATGTTAATTGCTTCTTGTTACTTGAGTTGTTGTTCTTGCTGTTTGTGTGAGTGTTTGCTAGTGAACACTAGTAAGAAAGAAAGAAAACAAAATATAAAACTCAAAGCAAGAAAATAAAAGTGACAAGTTGTCACATAAAAATCTCCAAGTGACAAACTCAATTATTTTCAAACCAAAGTCAGAGGAGATGTAATGTAAACACTCCCCATTTTGTTCCTACCACTTTCCCCTCTCAAATATTATTTTTGAACTAGTTTTAAAATTCTAAAAAAAACAAATTGAAATAAATCAAAAATACATAAACAAAGTACTATGAAAGAAAATGTTGCCAAACATTTTATTTGGCAATGCCAATTTTTGTGGAGCTTCTACATGTTATGAGGAGGCCCCACAAATATTTGCAGAATTTTCTAAAATGTTTAAGTACCTCAATTAAATCCAGGAAAAGCTTCTGGATATTGAAATAAAACTGAAAAATAAAAGAAAAGAGGAAGGAGGGGGTTTTCTGCAAAATGGTCATCGACCTCAGCCCCGATGACCATCGCCGTGTCGCCTTCACCGTCGTCGCCGTTTTCTTCGCCGCCAGGACCCCCCTGGCCGCGCTCTCCCTCGCCCCGAGCCTCTGCACCTCTCTGCACCGCAGGGAAGAAAAACGGGCACCTCTCCCATCGCCTTAACGCCGATGTTCCCCGACGACCGCCGCGGATGCATTGGACGGCGCCGAGCAATTGGCCCCCGTCTCTGCTCCCCGACACGCACCACTCTCTAGATGATTCTAGAACCTTGCCGGACCCCGTTAAGCCCCAAGCGCCACGAGCCTCTGCACCCTCGCCGGTAATTGCAGAAATGGTCGCCGTGGACGCGCCTGGCCGCCGCCGTAGACCCCGACCATCGTGGACCGCCCCGAGCCTTTAAAAGCACCCTGAGACCTCACTGGAACACCACACCTCTCCCTCGAGCTTTCCCTCGCCTCAATTTCGTCTGTGCACCGCCGGAGGGCAGTGCACTGCCGCACCCGACGCCGCCGTTGAGGTCGAGCACCACCACAACGCCACACCCTCCCATTCTTCCCTCTGACCCCTCTACGCTGTTGCCCAAGCTCACCGCACTCACCCAGGCTTCTTTTCCCTCTTTTTAGCGCACGGACGCGACCCCGAAGCTCCGCCGAAGTTGCTGCCCGACGCCGACGAAGAGCGCGACATCGCCGCCGTCGACAGAGACTTCCCCAGCAACTGCCGCTCGCACCATCGTCTTCCCCGAGCCGCCGCCGTCGATTCGCGTCATCGCCGCTTCCTCCCGAGCCCCTAGGTGAGGGATCCGTCCACCTCGCCGTCGCCGGCGCGGCAGCGCCGCTCGTTTTAGGTCGTCGCCGATGGCGACCTCCGTGAGCCGTTGGATCGAAGATCTACGGCCACGTACCGCTTCGTGTTAAGTTAGACTGCCATGTGGGTCCCACTGTCATAATTTTAATCTTTCCCTCGCGCGCGTACCGTTTCGCTGAGTCACTGACGGGTAGGACCCACCCGTCAGGGATTTCAACATTATCCACAACAGTGGATTTTTCTAATTTAAATTCTCTGCAATTCTCAGTACTGATGTCAACTTTGAAATTAAATATCTCGAGATTTAGGAATCCAATTAAATCAAACTCAACTGTTCTGGAAAGCTTATGAAATTGTTTAACCAACACAATTGGTCTCATGTCATTTAATTAAATATTTAAAAAGTATTATTAGAAACAGTACAGAAGGTTTAAAATCTAAACTTGTTTGTTTCTGATGCTCTGTGAGTCCAAATAATTCCAAACAATTTTGTTAGCTTAGTACTGCCATGTATAAGCTTCCCAAATTTTGGTGGAATTATTTGTGCAGTAGTTATTGTTTGGTTTAAGATAGAAGTTTGAACACCCTTCTGGACCAAAATCTTTTTAGATAATTATTGGTTGATCCAATTGACTTAGAACCAATTTTGTTAGCTCACATATAGCCATGTTTAGTTACCCCTAAAAGGGTTTAATTTTTGGAGCAATATAATTTAAATGGTAGCTAAAACTTGATTATTAAGCTACTGGATTCAATCCAATGTGTAGGGAGTTTGGTAACTCCAAATGATCCAATTCAAATTGGGTTGTCTTCTACACCTCAGTAGCTTTCTATAGAATTTTAGTTTGTATTTTTGTGACCAACAGAACTCAAGTTATGGATTTAAACATGAATAACTAGTTCTGCCTTAATTTAGAAGTAATTAAAAAGTGTTTAAATTCAATTTTATTTGAAAACCAAATTGTGTGGTTTGTGTGTGCAGTAGCTAATTGTGATGTTGATGATGGTTATGTTGAGATGATTGCTTGTATAGCTTAGTGATTGTTTGCATTGTTTGTTGTTAATTAGACGAGAACGTTGTCGGATATATCGAGGAAGGAGAGTTTGCTGAATTTGAAGAACAAGAGCAAGATCACTTTGCCAAGCAAGGCAAGCTATTCTCTGAGCTTGCACTACAAACCTATGCATCTACTTTCATAGCATGTTTTACTCTCAAAGCAAGATTTTATAAAACTCATTTCAAAAGTATATGGATATTATTTTGCCACCCTATGTAGTAGTTTATATAAAACTTTAGGATGGGAAAACAATGTTGTTTATTCAAAACTCCTTTGAAATGTCTTGTGAGTTTATGGAATGCCGAGATGTCGGTGTTGTGTTGGAAAAGTGGAAAATGGTGATGTTTATGAAAAATGCACAGTGTGTCCTTGTACTTACGTCAACCATCCGATACCCTGTGCGACCACATCCACCACATATGGGAAAAGGGCGTAGTCATATAATTTGCTCATATTAGTATGGGACTCCTCAACAACGAGGATGACCTCGTTCCATGAGGGGATGGTCATAGCGACCTACCCCCTGACCTGGGTCCTGGCATCTGAGGATGGGGGATTGAAGGGTTCGCTCGCCGGGCAGAACTACGAGTCCTCACACTTAGGTTTCCCGACGGGGAATCTGGACTGGGTGTTGATGGAAAGGATGATAATTTCGTAGCGGTAGGATCCTATACTAGCATGAGCAAAGGACAGGCTATGGTCGGCGGCTTACTTCGCATACACCTGTATGGCGAGACGTGGCGGACACGATGAGCTGCCGGATGGATATGGGATAAAAGCGTGCTACCTCTGCAGAGGATTAAAACTATTCGAATAGCCGAGTCCTCGGATATGGACAGTTGGGAGACCCTACTTTGACCATGTGCAAGTTTTGGAAAAGCTTTTAAGTCAAAAAGAAATTGAAATGGTGATGTTGTGGCACAATTATACCAGATGGAGTGGTAGGAGTTGTTGGAATAAATGGACTATGGTGAGCCATGGTCAGGAAAAAGGAAGGGTTTTTGGAGAAGCAGATAAAATGGTGGTTTCTTTAAAAAGGGATTATAAAACTCTTCTTACCTTTTTCAATAAAGATATAGAGATGTTTTAAACAAACAAAAGTTGTAAGTTAAAAATAGAACTAGTGCATACTCATGTTGGGGTAGTTTGCGAGTACATTCAAATGTACTCATATTGGTTTCGTCCCTGGCTATTGTCCTAGCCAGACTACGAGGAGGAACACTACGCAGAGCAGGAATATGGCGACTTCTACGCCAACTAAGGATCTCCACAAGTCAGCTGCCTGTCGGGTTGTCATCATTAGAATATGATGTCTACTACGCCGTAGCTTCCGCTGATATATCTGGTTTGGCCCTCGAAGGCACCTATGTAAGAACTTGGTCTAAATGACCATTTATGTAAAACTTTTTATTCGGTACTGTAATGGATGTAAACTTTGGTATCCAATTCGGATTATGTGCAACGACAGACTGATCACGGGATCGTTGTGTTAAGCATAATCGGGTATTTCGGACAGCTAGTCCGGGGTCCCCACAGATAGAACGAGCCTAAAAGAGGAATATACCAAAACACATCAGATCAAGGCAATTCAACCTACAAACAACATCTCACAAGAATTCATCACACCAAACATCAGATTCAACAAACAACCTAGTATTTTCATGCCACAAAGATTGACATGATCAATACACTAACACGATATTCGTTCTTCTAATAACGTAACTAAATTGGTGGTCTCATCTATCTTTCTATTGAGTTCTTCAAATTACTCTTCAACTTCCTTGAGGTATTCCCGAGTGTTGTTCTCCATAGTCTTCGAGACCCTTCAATGTAGTGGATCTTGTTGAGTTGAAGACTATGTGTTGATTTGATGAACATGTAAACTGAAATTGCCTTGTCTTGTCTCCTTTGTTCTCCTACAACTTGAGTTGTATCCACCAATAAGGGTCATTTCAAATGAGGAAAATGTCTTAGAAATTGAATAGTAGATGAGAGTATGAGAAAAGATAACTTGCAAATATTTTCTTTTGAATAAAATAAATTTCAATTCTAGGTCTTTTCCTAGTTCTAATCCAAACCTAGCGTTTTGAACCTACAGGCAACACAGTGCTCTGATACCATCTGTAGCGTACCTGCACTTAGAAATTGGCAAGGTACCTGTGTATAGTGCAAACCCCTGGATCGTTTCATTTGCACACACAGTCTAAGATGAATATCATGCAAATGCGTCAAATTTTATTACATCACATGATCCAGACTTACAATTTTCATTACAAATTGCATAGATCAAGGCTAGCATTTTACAAAGTTCAGCACAGCGGAATAAAAGTAGCAGTGAGTCTCCATCATCTTCATGTGCCACAGGCGAAAACATGTTGGTTGTAGACTCAAAACCTTATACGAAACCTCACTCATCGTCTGAACATCCTGCAACAGGAAAAATGTTGCAACAAGGTGGGTCAGAACCATATAAAATGGATCTGGCAAGTGACACTCTGTGGACACTTAGTGGAAAAACTCTAATAACCTATATGCATATTTGGTTGGTGGAGTTCAAAGGCTATTTTGCAGAAAACCAACTTTTTCCTAACTTTTGGAAAACATTTTTCTTCAAATCGAGACATCCATGGCATGAAAACCACTATCTCCTCTACCCTTGTTCACCCATCAAAATTTTACTTGAGAAATTGGCATGTTGGGATCCTCCGTTGACGTCCTTGATTAGCTGCTCAGAATTGTCCGTAACCGGGGACACGGCTAAGTATACTTAGTTTTACACTCTCGAGAGGTTGTGCACGTTCACCATTAGACCCAATCAGCCCAAACTATCCTCCACACTCCATTAGTGATAAGGAAAAGGAGAAGATTGAGACGAGATTTTTCAGAAGCATTTTCCCACCCCATACTGGCTTGACCCGTTCCACCTACATCCCTCTACATCTGCTTGTCAAGCCGGGATGAGTCCACGCAACTTAATCCATCAAGACAGAGCCCATATGACCAATGGCTGCACTGGAAGCAATCTTCACTTGGAGTAACTTCAAATCCCTTTGTTCCTGGGTGGCCATCCACAAGTGCACTCTCAGGTGAAAACCACCATGCTCATGGCCCCAAGTATAGTAGAAAGTACCTTAGGCGAAGACAACCACGAGCACAGCCCTGAGTAGCCACTCAACATAAACCAAGCAATACCAATTCCACCCAGGTGATTCATTAACTTAGTAGATGTGTACTACCTCAGGTGATAACCACCACATACCATGGTCCTAAGTATAGTGAAAACTATCTTAGGTGAAAACCCCCATGAACATGGCCCTGAGAAGTCACTTAACATTTTGTAAAAACTTTCATCAATTGCATAGCTAAGCAAGTATACCATGTTATAATAGGATTCTAGACCAACTAGTATATGGGTGCTACTCTAAACAGTTTTAGCATAGCAATACTAATAACTCCTACACATGCTTAAGGAAAAATAAACTAGACATGCATAGACAAAATAGTAGGAAGTTTATGAATGTGCCACTTGCCTTTGAAGTTGGTGAAGAATCACACTCTTCACAAGATGGAACGTTGCTCTCCGTACAATCTATACATTAAAAACACAACAACAATAATATAAACAAGCATGCTAACAATCATACAAACAAAAGGAAGAAAACATTCAAAGAACAAACATAGCAAACGAGTTTTAAACAAGTTAGTTAGAAAATGGTCAATGCTCAACTCTCAAAAGAGTTATGGAAAAAGGTTTTATGGTTAGCTACTAGGGCATGGGTTGGTCAAGGTTTAAGTTTGAAAATAAATCAAACTCTAGTGGATCCCTATTTGTTGTGCTTCACCTTGGTCTTCTTCTCTTGTTTATGAAACTTCTTATTTTGTGCCTTGAACTTCTCCTCTTGAGTGTTGGTCACATCTTCTTGAGTCTTGATCTTCTTTTCAGTTTCCTTGACTAAGTAGTAGGGATCTCTATTTTTGGTTAAGGCCAGTCTAGTTTCCAAAAGTGCAAAATAAAACTAAGTGCCAGTAAAAGAGGATTGCCTTTTGTGGTTAAGGGATGGTCAAGGCTAAAAGTTGGACATCAAAAATTAGCAAGATTGGTTAGTCTCATCTATTTCTGTCTAGTGTTTTTCTTCAAGTTCTTCTTCCATCTTCTTGAGTTGCTTCTGGTTGTGGTGAAGTCTAAGTCCTTTTCTCCAAGTGTTTCAATGGCCTTCCACGTTGTGATCAACAGATTATTAACAAGTCGTTGTAGATTGGATATTCACTATAGTGAGAGAGACAGACACCCGACTAGGCCACTTTTGCATGTGGGACAAGTCTCATGTATGTGGACATGTAAGGTTAGTCTTCGGGCCGCTTCATCCCACTATGCCGCTAGGATCCAAAATACTTAAACTTGATACTAATCATCTTGAATAGGTGGTATGGTTGCTCCAAGTCTTCACATGTTTGGTCTTCAAAGAATCTTCAACTCCCTTGTATTAGCATCGTGTTGAAAATCCCAAGTTGACAAATGGGGCACCTTCATTGCACTTCATGGTTTTTCACAAGTCCTAACTTGGTGGTTTTTCAACTAGGAGAGTCAACTAGGAAAAACATACATGGACTTGGTTTCATGGTATCCAATGGCTTAGGCCTTGGTCTCTCTGGTCTAAAGTTAGTACTTAGAACAATTTTGCTAAAGAAAACATATTGAAATCATTGTCAGAAATTAAGCTAAGTCAAAAATAGTCAAAAGAGCATCTAAAATTCTAAAACAATTTTTAAACTTAACCAAAAATTATTTTGGACATAGGTAACTGTTAGAACACGACCTAAGGTCTCCAATAATATTTTGTTTGCCAAAATTGGATTTGCAGAATTTAAACTATGCCAAAAATACTCAAATTAATCCTCTGATTTTTAAATCAGTTTAAAAGTGTCCAAAAATTATTTCTAACAGTGGCTGACTATTCTAAAGATCAAAAGGTTTCCAAAAATATTTTATTTGCAAATTTTGGATTTATGGATTTAAAGTTATGCTAGATTTACTCAAATCACACATTTGAAATTTGAATATTTTAAACTATGTCGAAACGGAAAATAAACAGTGCTAAAATATTCTACAAGTCTAGAGCTTTCCGAAAATATAAAGTTTGAAATTTTTGGCCAAACCAGTAAAAAGTATTGATGATTCTAAGATGCAGGGCTTTTTCTGCAAAACTGCCAAATAAACAAATTCACAGAAAATCAAATGCCACGTGGATCTGACGTGGCTGCTGACTAGACGTTGACTAAATGCTTACTTGGCGCTGACGTGGTTAAGTGAGTTGTTCTGGATCGTTAGATCTGAGATCTACCGCTCAGATCTACTGATACCTCTTCGAGTTAAAAGATCTAATCGTGGCCATCCATCGGAGATCAAACGGCCAAGATCGAGATGCTCACCATGGCGGCGCTAGTTTGCCGGAAAATGGAGTCGACGGTGGTGCTGGCTCGGGCGTGGATGTTGGCGGCGCTCCGGTGGTCCCTGGGCTCGGTGAGGGAACGAGGAGGCGAGGCTCCGCACGGGGAGGCAGATGTTGGCCACGGCGGCATGCTACGCTTCCGGGAACGGCGATGGCGAGCAGCCGGAGGTACGGCAGTGCCGGTGACCTTCGGGTCGACCTCGAACTCGATGAAAACGGCTGCAGAAAAATCATGGAAGAGGTCAGGAGCGTGAGCTAGGACAAGGGTAAGAATATGGGAGGAGTCTCGTGCTCCGGGGGTTGCTCACCTCGCCGGAAATGGCGATGGACGGTGGCGGCAGTGTGGACTTCGGCGAGCAAATTGGACAGCCTGGGGGCACGATTCGGACGGGAAGGAGAGGATAAATGGAGAGGGGCTCGAGGGCTATAAGTAGGAAGAAACGGCGCTCGATTTCGTGCCTTAAATCTCCGGCAATTAATTTGGGAAGAAACGGCAGTCTCGGGCGTGATTTCCGTCCGTCCGTAGCTTGAAGACGACCATGACGTCAGCAGTGACGTCAGCAATTTTTTTTTCTTCTTCTGATTTTTCTTATTTCTATCATATCTTTTGTTTTAAATGTCCAAATCACTTCAAATTTGTTTCTAAAAATTTGTAAAAATAATATCTGTCTTTTAGAATATTCAAACACACTTTTCAAACACATTTCAAAATTTGAAAATTCAAATAATGCATAAAGGCTAATTTGACAACATTATGTCATTTTATAAAATAGGGCTTTATAATTTCTTTTTGAACTTAAATAAAATCTAGAAAAATAGTATGAATAATATCCGTCAATATGATACACCCAATAAAATAGTTTGGTACAAAACATTTAATTTAATTTGAGTTTGATAAATTATTTAAATACAAATACCCATTTGTATCATGGGTTTTATAATTTTCAAAAATATACCACAAATTTATATTTTGAAAATAACTTAATTTAAACTTATGTTTTAAATTAATTACTATTGTTTTAGGGTTTAGTAAACCCCTAAATTTAAATCATATAGTTTATTCAAAACCATTTTAGAAATAGACATATATTACATAATATTAGCACTTTGCAAATATGATTTTTGGGTTTAATAAATAGCCAAAAGTTAAATATTTAAAATCAAATAATTGGAATATAAACATTTTATGAAGTGAAGGTTTCTTTGAAATACCTTGGATAAAAGAATTTAAACTAAACTCAAAATTTGAAATTAATGATTACTTAGATAATTAAACTATTTAAGTTTTTGGAGATGCCAATGTCTTCTATTATTTGGTTTCCATTATAAATTTAATGTTTTATTTTAATAACAACAAAAGTTTAAATTTTTAGTGATTTTTAAATATTCCAGAATATTGGGATGTTACATAATCTGGTCAAGATGTTTGTGGCTGCAAAGAGATTCTCCACCGGGCTAACATAATGTCCTTGCGGCGTGTGGAACCTTTGAGGCTGCTGTGGCGACTGCTGCACAAAGGTTGGCTGCGTCAGTGGCGGGGGCATCATGGCCCTGTTGTTAGCCGGTACTATGGCCCTTGATCCAGGTATCTCTGCTACTCTTGGTGCTGCGAAAGATGGAACCGCTGGCACGATTGATGGTACCGCGATTGCTTGAACCGCGGGCGCGGCTAACGGGGCCACTGACCGCATAACCATGGCACATGGTGCCGTGCGCGCGGGTATCGCGACTGGAGGTTGTGCGACCCCTGACCATGCTACCGGGTGCGTCGTGTTGGTGGCGACTGATGGTACCGCAATTGCTGGTTCAATGGTGGGTGATTGGAACAGCTCCATAGGGTTCACTGTTCCTGGCTGCAGGCGACTCGCGTGACGTCTATGCGGCAAGGTGGCCTGTATTCCTTGCAGAGAATTGGTTTCCTCGATGAGTCGCAGTTGTTCCTGTTGGAGACGATGTTCCTCACGCGCCAGCCTGGCTCTCTCATCTGCGATTCTCTGGACCTGATCATATAGCCCGATCCTGGTAGCCTCCAATTCTGTTACTCTAGCAGTCGCGTTAACCGTAGATATTGGTGTAAACAACATGCTTCCCTGTGGCGGCGTGACCGCTGCGCTGGGGGTTACCCTTGCCCCTGATTCCGCAGGCGCGACTCCAGGTGGAGTTTCTCTGTTTGCGACTCCTGAGGCCGCGACTCCTGGCGTGATCACAGCGGATGCCGCGACTCCTGATGCATCTAGCGTGGCTTGTTCTGCTGCTTCCGGCGGTGTGGGGGCTAAGCTGCCTGGTGGCATGCCCAGCCCTTCGTCTGCTTCTGTGGTCCTGTAGACCCCTTCCACGTGCCGATCTTCTACAGAGGGCGAGCCACTGTCCACAGGGCCTCCGCATAGCCTTTCCTCAAAGACATACTCAATGGATTGGCCTTCTTCATCTTCGAGAGGCATCGACTCGTGGGTGATAGATCCTTCTTCTTGGTCCACTGTTACCGCGACTCCTTCTTCTGAGTCGCCATGCTGCGATGGATCCTCTGACTCGCCGCCAATGAAGCCGACGAAGACGTTGATGGATCCAAAGGGGATGACGTGGCCGGTCTCCAAGTAATCTGCTTCTGGCCCCCAGCTTGAATCGTCGATGAGGGGTGTGCCATTGACCGTGATGATACGGCCAACAACGAGATCTTCAGCTCCCTTCATGGATCCTGCGCGGAACGTGACGCTTTTGACCGTAGGCCCCACGGTGGGCGCCAACTGTCGTGGGTTTGTCATGTCAGGTGTCATAGATGACTTTGTATGTGTGGGATTACGCGAGTCAAGCATCTCCGAGCTTGGGATCGCAGGAACAAAGATCAACACAGATTTACCCAGGTTCGGCCCCCTCAATGTGAGGTAAAAGACCTACTTCCTGCCTACCGTAGATTGGTATTGATATGATAATCGAGGTGTTACAATGGAGGCGATCCGATCTGGTACTCTCCGTATAAGCTAGGGTTTGGGGCTTGATAGCTTAACCCGCTCTAAGTCCTGCGAGTCCTCTTTATATACACAGAGGCTCGCTAGGTTACAAAAGGAATCTTCCCCATAAGGAATACATCCACAGAGGCCTACTCGGAGACTACTTGGTCTTCACGTCCTCCGGGAGTTGTCTTCTAGATCTTTCTCCTTATGGCGGTTCAATATTGGGCTTGTTCCCAAGTGGGCCTTCATCCGTGCGAGTAAGTTAAATCGCACTGGGCCGCTGGTTAATCCAGAAAGTATTCCCCCAACAACTCTGCCAGCATGTTCGAAACTTGTGTAAAGCAATTCTTTGCTCCAGCCGATCCGGCACCTTCCGAGGTAGCAGCAAGCTCCGAGTCAACCATGCAGCAGGCCTTTGTGGCAGATGCCACTGTCCCGGATCCGGCAAAAGAGGCGGAAGCCAACGGTGCCGGCATAACCACAGCAGATAAAGCCAGTCTCGAGCCCCCGCCGGCTCCCAAAAAGAAGACAAACATGGAAAAAGGCGGCACCAGTGGCAAGGATGACCCGCCTCTCGACGACATCCTGAACACACCGGTTCCCGAAAATGCCGACCCGGCATATTGGGAGAAGCTCCGCGCTTCAGTTGCAAAACAAACCCGTGTTCTCGAGGAGGAGGAGGGCAGGGTCAGAGACCTGATCAGCGAAGCCACGGCAGAGCATGCCAAGGTTGCCGCCGCCAGAAATCTCTTCACCACAACCCCAGTCACCAAAGCGCCTGGGGCTGGAAAGAAAAGCAGGAGGAAGCAAGATCCGCCTCTTGTGGAATACAAGACCCCTGCTCAGAAACTTGGTTTCGAGTGGGCCTCCGCACCGCAGCGGCGAAACAAGGAAGGTGCTCCAGTTTTCGCAACTCCGGTGCTGAACACAGCGGCTGCCCTCGATATCCTAACGGGTAACGAGTACAACAAGGACGACAAGATTTTCTACACCGCAGCTCTTGTTGAGAAGGCTCTAGAGCAACAAGCCCGCACTGACTCCCGAGCGGAGTTGGCGGGAGTGCTAGGAGGCAAATTGGAGTCAAAATCTGATGCATGCAAAGCAACCGCCAACGGACATCCCGAGGATCCATCCGGCTCCAGCAGCCATGGGAATGGAAAGGACAAGAGCAAAGAACTTCGAAAACCGTCGCCTCCTAGAAGGCAGCGAGACGAGGCATCACGCGCTGGCGGCCAGAAGCATGAAGCACCTCCCCCGCCTAGGCACAACGAAGGCGGCAGTCAGGGAAACAACCAGCAGCCGCGAGGCGGCGGCAGCCGCAACAATGACCCACCCCGCCAAGACGGAGCAGGGAAAGAACGCGTTCCCCACCTCCCGCGCCCAGGCACGAGGGTGGACGCGACGAGCAAAAACTTGGTAGAAGCCGAGCAGCGCAGGACGAGCCACGTGTTGACAGATACAGCAAGTAACTCGAGCCGGAAGACGCACGTCACCGCCTCAATGACATCAAGGCGGGAAAAGAGCAGTCATACATTGGCCCTGAGTGCTTTGGCCCTGCAATCTGCAGTGTGCAAGTCCCTAGGGACATGACATCCGTGTCAAAAAGCTGCCCAAGGTACAATGGAGGAGACAAGCCCAACTCATGGCTGTCGGACTACGCGCTGGTGATGCTCGTAGAAGTGATAGCCTTCAGTAGCTACCTGAAATGAATAATATACGGGGTTAGGTTGAGCCTCCAAGTGCAGAGTATGTAGTAAGTGGAAGACGTGTTTTCCCCACGAGGGTAACTTGAGGGTTTAATATCGAACTCTCGGGGAATCAGTAGTGAAAAATTTATCTTCCTATCCTTCTTTTTGGTCACCTACAAAACAAGGTTAAATATTTTGGTCCTCAACCTCACTTGTGGTTGTCAAACACAAGGCGTAAGAATGATATCAAGATAATTATGCAATGCAAACGAGAAATAAATATGCAAGGATGATGATAATAATGATGAATGATATTTTTGGTTTTTTTATGATGAATGCAAGATGAAAAAGTGTTTTTGTATTTTCGTATTTAATAATTGCAGAAAATGGAAAAGTGGTAAAAGTTGTTGGAAAGGTGTTTCTTATGATTAAAAATGGACCGGGGTTCATGGTTTCACAAATGCACTCTCTCTTTAATAAAGTGGTAGACAATGGAACATATAGAGTTGACATATGAGATTGCACCACAAAGTTTGATAACAAGTTACTAATTATATGGGCATCACGTCCTAACATAGAGATATTTTGGTTATTAATCTCACTTATACTCCACCAAGATGCGAACTAAATCATAACACCTTAGTAATTAAGATAACTCAGAGTATAGCTTTAAGTATCATGACATGAAGTTAAAATAAGAGCATGCTAGATCTAGTCACGGAGAAGTGGCAAGTCACCCACAACCCTTATAGCATGGTATTTTTGTTTATCCCTAGTGAGGCAACAAAGTAAGGTAAAACACCCAAGTGGATCGCGATATTACAGTGGTCAACTTACCGCACTCACCACCCCCCGTTACTCCAACTAATGCACACATCACCCCACACACGCTCTCATAAACATGCTTGATCATAACAAGTGAATAAGAACGGGGTACATAATATGCATCTATACTCATAACTGAAACAAACATTGCAATCTCAAACATATATTAACTCACAAAAAGATCCACCACATAGGAATTACATAGATGACCGTAATCATGTTCGGCAGCTCATACGGTGCTAATTAGTGAAGCTCAAAGAGAGGAGAGATACATAAGTTACTTCCACAAACCCATAGTCCAGAGGTGGACTACTCCCTCTTCATCATGGAGACGGTGGAGATGTCGATGGAGAAGATGGAGACCACGCCGGCAGCGCCCGCCGGAGTTTTCCCCCTCCAATCTGCAGTTCCAGATCTCTGTTTTCGTGTTTCTGTCTTGTGGCGGTGCTCGTTCCAGAGAACGACGTGGGACTTATTTTATAGGCGTTTTTAGGTCAAGAGTATGTCAGTGGAGAAAAGATCGACGGCAGCGGAGCCACGAGGGCCAAAAGAGTGGGCCCCACGCGGCCAGGTACAGGGGCCATGTGGGGGCCTCTATCTCCCAGCTGGCTGGGCTTCTGGTCTTCATTTTCAGCCCAGTGCGTTCGTCTCGAAAATTCTGAACCGTGCTCTCTGACCTTGCCCTTTTTTGAGTCCCGAAGCTCCTGGAAAGTCTGAAACACTAAAAATGACGTTTTCTGGAAAACAGGGTTAATTCTAAATAAATGGGAAAACTATGAAATATTCCCAAAATCATTATAAAACATTGATATAATCCTTATATGATGCAAATATTATTGAAATATAAGTAAAATAATGCAAAGTTCATGTATGCATTTTACATGCATCAACATCCCCAAGCTTAACCTATACTCGTCCTCGAGTATGAAGGTGATTAAACTAACATGGACATTGCAATTTAATACTAACAGTGGATATCAAAGATGATTACTACTGCTACATAGAGTTAAATGATTTATTCTTCAAAGGAGTAGCAATATGCAAGATAGTTTATGAAGTGATATAAAGTTTTCAAAGCAAGGATGTTCAATGATAGTAATATGGATGTAACATGAAAGAAAGTAATATGGACCACATGTATGCATAATGATAAGTAAGAATATCCTACATTGGTCATAGAGTGTAGATGAAAATCTCAATATAAAAGGTGGACACTTTGGAAAAGATATATAAGTGAGTAGAGGTAATGCATGCATAAGTTTCATCCAACTTCCAAACTCTTCTACTTAAGTTAATGATTGCAATGTGGAATCCTTGGTGTCAAGCTCTCATTACCCCTATCATAGCATTTTGAATGATTAAAGTTTAATGTGAGAGCAAATATGAGTAGTGTGCTTGACAAAGTAAAAGTTAGGTGTCTCATGCCCCTTGAATACACACTACCAAAAATTCGGCCATCCGAGAAGATTGCATAACGTGGTGATTGTGGTCCAAAACGTCGTGATGTGAGATCCTCGACGTTTCCCACGACGTTTCGAAAAAGTCAGGGACCGCGTGTCATAAACAATTCCACGACGGCTGCGTGAAACGCGAAACGTCGAGAGCCATCCACGACGTTTGTTAATTCGTACGCGCATAGTTGGGCTTGTCGGCCCAGGCCCAACAAGCGACGACGTTTAATCTTTTCGTCGTACTGATTTTCCACGTGGCAGACCGGGTTCACACAGTCTCTGCTGATGTCACTCTTATTACCGCGTACGTCATCGTAAGCCTCGACGTGTTTTTTACGTCGTGTAGATGTACTGTTACTTTTCGCTGTTATGACATCACTATCCATTTTTGACGTCAGCATTTTATTTTCGACGTATTTTTTCGCCGTAAGACCGCGCAATCGTACGCTAACATGTGGACAATTAGAAGATCACACGTGGGTTTCTATCCGCGACGGTTTTGTTTTTCGCATTTCGACGTTTTTTTTCATCGTGCAGCTGAGCAATCACACTTTGACACATGGACTAACCATAAGCCTCCACGTGGGGCTAGTTACGACGGTTCAAAATCGTCGCAACATAATGATGTCATATGTACCACAATGATTGTTTTTCCGTCGTCGATGAATACAACGAGATAGCGACACGTGCACTCGTTGAGTAGTGCCACGTCGCGTTTATCCGTGACGAATTGAGTTCGTCGATGTCAAAGTGGTGATGTCATGTACACACCCGGATTCGACGTTGATACGTGGACCATCCAAATTGCGACACGTGGCATTGTCATGGGACGTTATAAATCATCGCGGAAATTGGTTATGGCACCGCAAGACCGCTACGTTTATTTTTCGTGGCTATATTTCCCATACATATAGCGACACGTGGTCCAGTTATATGACGACATTTGCCACACTATATCTGTGACGTAATTAGCCTGTCAACGTTATGCTGCTACTTAATTAGTGCCCAATACGTTTTCACAGCAACGGCACCTTATAACAGGCCCTTTGATACAACACCAAATCAAATTGTCCAGAAAATATGCATAAATAAAGTATTCAGCAACACCACCACAGGCCACAGCCTTACAGTTTCATTTATCGCAATATTGTGCAACCAACTGCTCAAGTAGGGCAGCTCCCTGTTCTTGGGACTCCTTTAGCTGTTGTTGTTGCTGACGCATTTCTTGCATATCAACTAAAAATTGAGTCTCACTTGCTTAGATTCTGCTTTGGCCAACTTCAGTTCAGCAATTGTGTTGCGCAGGTTGTCATTCCCTTGTTTCTGAGAATCAAGTTCTGCTTCAAGTTGATACTTTGAAAGACTTGGTTCCACACAGGTTTTCTTCAGCATGAGACCTCCAGTATCAGTTGAAGGGCATGGAGACATCCTTTTCTTGCTTGCCTGTCAACAATGCCAAGAACATAGATGAAAAATAGCAGATGACAAGCATGTACAGAAAATAGATGAAACATAGCAGATGACAATTTATTAAGCATGAGTGTAATGAATAAGCACATGACAAGCATATACGAAATAGCAGATGCGAAGCGTGTGTAATCGATATACTCCTTTTGTCTTTGAATACAAGGCAACTATCGAGGCAACCGTATGTTCACGTTCCATGTGTATGTTCACTCGTTTGATTCTATATAATGCGACAAACAATAATCGAGGCTATGTTTCATCTAGACACGTTCCATGTGTATGTTCACTCGTTTGATTCTATATAATGCGACAAACAATAATCAAGATAAAACATAATGATGTTCTCCCTGTTCTATGCTTGATCATTTACTCCAACCTAACTAACAATGAATATTAATTATTCCAGCCAAACTAAAAGCACGAACTGATAGAAAGGGCTAGTACAATTCACATATACAGGTGGTACCAATTTTAGGATAAATTGCGCAAGCCAGGATTGAACTCAAGACCCTGGGCACTGATACCACATGTCATGTGTCATGCACTAGCCAACTATCCTAACAGTTCGAACCGATAGGAAGGGCTAGTACAATTCACATATACACTTCAACAACTTGATGATGTGGCATGCATAAGTAAGGAGAGAGCAAAGTTGTACTACCTCAATCTTGTTTATAGATGCAATACCAGTATCAGATTTTTCCAAGAATAAGCAACAATTGGCATTAACTAAAGAGTAGTTAATGTTGGGTTTTGGCCTTTCCCAAGAGTTCCCAAGAGCAATACGAAAAGCGATTGGGTATAAGGTGTAATGGTATTTATTTCTTCAGATTTTTTTGTACTGTAGATATAAAAACATTGGCGTAGCTGTCTGATACAGCGTTGGTTTATGACATGGGAATCTTTTTCCAAAATAAACTAACTACAAATTGTTGGAGAGATACCCTAAGAGGTTTTGACAGTCATAATTTACTTGCTAAAATGTATAATAGTATAGAACAGAAGAGTAGCACAAAATATATGGCAAAACAGTACTCAAGCAGTTCAACACAAAGATAAGTAAGCTGCAAACTCCAGCATGAAAGGATGTTCAGCTACCAGATAAGGGAATAACCTGCAGCACATTGTCCTCACTGGCTAGTGATTGGTCTGACATGTCTTCTTCACTGCCATCTGATTCCCCCTCAGGATCATACTCAGATGCAGAGTCTTCCTTCTTGGTCTTTTCGGGGTGAATACAGTCGGAGACGCAGCAATAGTCGCTAAAGACTTAAAACCCAGTTCTTGCATCCGTTCATTGTTTCTCATGATAGTTTTGAGCCGCTCTTCTTCAATGGGTACCAGTGGTGGTCCTAACATGAATAAAGAACTCAAAGTAAGCTACAAATAAAACACATACTAAGAAGAGAATACAAACATCAAAAAGTATGCTGCTCATCATGTAACAACAGTCCACTATGAGTTATGTAAATTAAGATCTAAAACTGATAGGATCACAAGCAAAGTGATCTTACACCTAATAGTATACAAAATGGAAATGAGACAAGTTTGAGATGTGAACACAAAGCACGATAATAAGCAAAATCACACAAACAATATGGACAGACTGATTGCATGAAAACAATAGCAGGATAATTAGGAACCGTCAATAAAACGATTAAGAAGGCAAACAATAAAGACTGATTAATCGCATCAAACATGATCAGAATAATAAGTAAGCATCTATCAAACGATTTAACAGATCTAAGACTGATAGGATCACAAGTAAAGTGATCTTAAACCTAGCACGGAGTAGTATACAATATGGAAATGAGCAAAGTTTGACCATATGAACACAAAAGCTCGAAAATTTAACAAGTTAGACAGTTTAATTGCATCGAACATAAGCTGGATAATAAAGAAGCATCAAGCATACAATTAAACAGGAAACTAAATAGAGAGAAATTGCCTGCGGATTTAGACCCTCCTGTCATACTGCGTTTCTCCTCTCCTTCAACCTTAACTCGCAGCATCGGCGAGGTTGGTGACGAGGTGGCAGACCGGCGGGCTGGACGGCGAGGTGGCAGGCCTTGACGGCGAACTGGGCAACGATGTAGCAGATCTTGACGGCGTAGTTGCGGCGAGGTTGGAGATGATGTGGCAGATCTGGACGTATGGCGAGGTTGGTGAGGATGTGGCAGACCGGCGAGCTGGACGGCGAGCAAGCACGAGATGTGGCAGATTTGGACGGCGAAGTTGCGGCGAGGTTGGAGATGAGGTGGCAGATCTGGGCATCGATGTTGCGGCGAGGTTGGAGACGAGGTGGCAGGCCGGCGAGGTTGTAGACGGGTGGCAGGCGGCGAGGTGGCAGACCTGAGCGGCGAGCACGGCGTCGAGGTGGCAGATCCGGACGATGGCGAGCTGGACGGGAGGCTGTCCTGGACGGCGATCCTCGAACGGCGACGCGGGAGATCTGGAAGGCGAGCTATACGGCGAGGCATAAGACCGGGTGGGCGAGCTGGACGGCGAGGTGGAATGGAGGATGGGCTAGGGTTTGGGAGGACGGCGAGGAGGAGGGGAAAGGGGATATTTCGGAAATGAAGCTTATTTCCGTGAGGTCCGAGAGGGGCGAGGGGATAAGGGAGGGTTTTTGAAATGTTTGGGTGGGAAGTCTAGGTGCGAAATTTTCAACGCCGGCGAAATTTCGCCATGTGCGAGAGTGGGGCGAGGGGATAAGAAGGGTTTTGAAATTTTGGGTGGGCAGTCCAGGCGCGAAATTTTCATAATTTTGGATGGTGGCCGGGAAACGTTGGTGGCCGTCGGATGCATGTGATGGGTGGCTTCAACAATTTGATCATTTAAAACAAAGGGACCTTGTGAAGAAATCTGTCTAGAAAATATTTACGTACAAAATTCGGGTGAACTTCCACTTCGGATGCATCGGATGGAATCCTATGACAACATGAGCCGAAACCCTAACGAGTTGACCTTTCATAGTCGTCGAACGGTTTTGAACTTAATGAACTTTTCTCCTTGTTTGTTTTAATTATCTCATATGAACATTCAAAACAAAGTTTGGGCTCATGTTGTCACATGAATTCCATCTGATGCATCCGAAGTGGGAGTTTAGCTCTAGAAGATCGCATAACCTTTCATGCGAGATAATTCCGGTATGTGAAGCGGGCCACACATGGTAGTTTGATGTTAGCTCTTCCAAAGTACCAACACACTGTATATACATATTTTAGCTAGGACACAGTACCTAGGTTTTGGTGTTATCACATGATTCCATCCGATGCACCCGAAGTGAGAGTTCAGCTCTAGAAGATCGGAGACCCTAGCTATCGTGTGGGATAATCATGGTTTGTGAAGCAGGGCACACCTATAGGAGTTTGAGTTAGCTCTTCCAATGCACCAACACACTCTTATACACATGTTTGGACAGTATACCTAAATTTTTGTGTGATTTTGATGATCCGGAGCACCCGCTATGGTCGAAACTCTAAAAAGTTGATTGAAAACCTCTATCGCTTCCAGGGGTGGCGAAATGGTGGGTCAATGAACTTTTCTGCTAAGTTGTGTTGGGTAGCTCATACAGTATTTAAAACCAGCTATGTGCCCGTTTTATCACGTGGTTCCATCTGGTGCACCCCGAAGCGATACTTTAGCCCTAGAAGACCGCAAATCATTTCGTGCGGGGTAAATGTGTTTTGCGAAGTGTCACACCAGGAGTTTGATGTTGTCTCTTCCAATGTACCAACATAGTCTTATCTATATATATTAGGACAACCTATGTTTTTTCGATTCCGATTCTCCAGAGCCCCCGCGTTATGGTAGAAACCCTAAATAATTGACCTAAATTCAACCATGTCGTGTACCGCTTCCTCGAGTGTCGAAAGGGGGTAGCTCAATGGACTTCTCTGCTTGGTTGTGTTAGGGTAGCTCATATGAATAGTTAGAACCAACCCTCGGCCCATGTTATCACAAGATCCCATATGGAGCACCCGAAGTGGGATTCATTCTTATAGCCATCGTGTGTGGGATAAGTGTGGTATGTCAAGCGGGTCACACCTAGAAGTTTGACGTCTGCTCTTGCAATGTACCACCATTCACACTCTTGTACATATGTAAAGACATGTATTACCCAGGCTTTGGTGTGATTCCAACGCTCCGGAGCCCGCACTTTAGTCGAAACCCTAGAATGATGGACAAAAGTCAACTGTCGCTTCCACGGGATATCGAAAGGGTTGTAGATTAGTTGGATTTTCTCATTGGTTATGTGAGGTTGCTCATATGAACATTTAAAAACCAACTCCAAGCCCATGTTATCACATGATTCCATCCGGTCCACCCAAGTGTGAGAGTTCACCCTTATAGAAGATCACAAAAACTTTGTGCTCGATAAGTGTGTGGTGTATGAAGCGGGGCACACTAATTAATTAGAGTTTGATGTTGGCTCTTCCAATGAACCAACATTCACACTCATACATATGTGTCCCATACCCATGTTTTGGTGTGATTCCGACGCTAGAGCCCCGCTATTGTCGAAACCCTAAGTAGTACTTGACCAAAAGTCTGCCCTCTCATCTACCGCTTATATGAGCGTCGATAGCTAGGGGCTATAGCTCAGTGGACTTTTTTCCTTGGGTGTGTTAGCTTAGCGATACTTCAGCCCTATAAGACCGCAAATCATTTCATGCAGTATATAAATGTGCGGGTCACACCAGGAGTTTGATGTTGTCTCTACCAATGTGTACTAATATATTGGAAGAGACAACATGCCGTGTACCGCTTCCTCGATCGAGCGTCGAAAGTGGGTAGCTCAATAGACTTCTTTGCTTGGTTGCGTTAGGGTAGCTCATATGAATACTTAGAACAAATCCTAGCTAGGACCATGTTATCACAAGATCCCATATGGTGCACCCAGGGGCGGACCCAGGGAAAAAAGTGACTGGGGGCATACGTGTACAGAAAAATCACCAACATTTTTTTGAGAAGGAAAAATCAGCAACATGTAACTACACAAAGCTTATAAATGTATAAATATGATATATTCATATGCATGTTATACTAACACAAGGCTAGATACATGCGTGATACAAAAGACTAAAAAATCTTATATTTACCGAGGGAATATATAGCAGTTTCCTCACATATCCTCAACGCCGACGGCCGGGCTACCTAAACGCCACCCTATGTAAAGGAAACACCAGATCCAGGGTTCCCCCACCCTCCCGCCGCCAGAACGGCCGGCGGAGGGAGAGGGAACCCCGAGATCGCCGGAATCGCCTGGTGGTCGCCTTTGAGCTCGCTTTTTTACTGCAGCAGGGGAAAGGAGAGTCGGGCTAACTGTCCCATGTTCTCTTGTTGGTTGAGATAATGAGAGAGTACTTACCTGAACGTATATATTTGGGGATGAGGCAACGTCTCGAAGCTGAGGCGGCACCGGCCGGCCGGGCACACGGTGGATTGGCGTTGGCGCCGGAGCTGGCGGAGGACGGAGGACGGCCGCGATCGGCGAAGAATTCAAGCAGCTGACGCCCGCCTGCTATTGGTCTCGTTATGCAGAGATGAAGTGTCGTAGCGCACGCCGCCACGCGGCGGAATTTTCGATCGATCAAATACGCACGATGCAAAGATGGTGAGAAATTGGCCTAGCAAGCTGATTGGCCTTTCTTTGCATACTGGGCTTTGGCAAAAAAGGTTGGGCCAGAGGGAGTGGGGGCGCTGGTATTGTGCTAAGCGGGGGCATTACTTCATGGTATCGGACATGTATTTAGGGTCGACTGAAAATTGAGTGGGGGCCAATGCCCCCACAGAGCACAACGTGCGTCCACCCCTGGGTGCACCAGAAGTGGGAGTTCATTCTTATAGCCTTTGTGTGGGATAAGTGTGGTATGTCAAGCGGGTCACACCTACAAGTTTAACGCCTGCTATTGCAATGTACCACCATTCACACTCTTGTACATATGTAAAGACATGTATTACCCAGGCTTTGGTGTGATTCCAACGCTCCGGAGCCCGCACTTTAGTCGAAACCCTAGACAGTTGGACAAAAGTCAACCCTCTCGTCTATCGCTTCCACAGGGAAAGGGTTGTAGATTAGTTGGATTTTCTCATTGGTTAAGTTAGGTTGCTCGTATGAACATTTAAAAACCAACTCCAGGCCCATGTTATCACATGATTCCATCCGGTCCACCCGAAGTGTGAGAGTTCGATCACCCTTATAGAAGATCACAAAAACTTTGTGCTCGATAAGTGTGTGGTGTATGAAGCGGGGCACACTAATTAATTAGGAGTTTGATGTTGGATCTTCCAATGAACCAACATTCACATTCATACATATGTGTCCCATACCCATGTTTTGGTGTGATTCCGACGCTAGAGCCCCGCTATTGTCGAAACCCTAAGTGGTACTTGACCAAAAGTCTGCCCTCTCATCTACCACTTATATGAGCGTCGATAGCTAGGGGCTATAGCTCAATGGACTTTTTTCCTTGGGTGTGTTAGCTTAGCGATACTTCAGCCCTATGATCGATGTTGCTGCTGCTAGTGCTTGTTGTTGCAACAGTGTTTATATTATATGTTGCTTTTGGTACTGTAAGAACTTAATTAGTATCGTCGAATAATTAAGTAGTTTATATAGTATCTACATGTATATATTATGTTGCTTCAGACAAGCAAGGGCGCCAAATATATTCAGCTCATCTGCACAAGGCAGCTGTGAGTACAAATTCCTGAAAATTTACATTTTGCATAGTTGACACAACATGACAGAAATCTAGAGGATGAGATGAATTCAAGCATCTGTAGATAGGTTGATTTAGGCTACGCCTAAGAACCTGTGCTTCAGCTGATCATGTTCTTTAGTATGAAAAAAATAAGATACTGTTTAGCGTCTATAACCTATTTTTTTGCTTTTGAAATAAGTAGTATATATAAAGTAATAATTAAAGAATACAATCCTTGTGAAATTAGCCAGTTTTTGCTTTAAAAGAAATCCTTTCATGGACTGGGCCAACATGGCACAACTAGCAACTCTAGCCATTTGACTGTTTAACGTCGATAACCTAATTTTTTTTGTTAAAATAAGAGATCTAAACTCTAACATCTGCGCGCCAAATCTCAAATCTACACTGAAATACCCTCACATGGGGTCCCACTCGTCAGCATCACAGACGCTGCGCTACTCGCCCCCACTCGGCTGCTCCTCCACTGAAAGCGACCACTCTGCCCAGCGCCTCTACTTCGCCCACTAAGCTAGCTACTCCCCACCCCCACCCCCACCCCACCCCCACGGCGGCGCCCTCCCATCCCCGTTCTCGGCGAAGTCCTCAAACAACGACTGGTAAGTGCTGATTCCCTCCGTTCCCCATCCTCAACCCCACGATACGATCTAGGCTAGATTCTGGCGGATCTAGGCTAGAATCCGACGGATGTAGGTTAGATTCCGGCGGATGTAGGTCACCTTTGATGTTTTTAGGTCACCACAGGCCATGGATTTTGCTCACGCCCACTAGTACAGAATGACACATCGGATACCCCTCTATGGCAACAGCAAGAGTTAGGCGACGGAAAAATGAGCTCCGCGCCCTTCCGCGAGTGCGCACGCGCGCTAGTCGGTCGATGGGCCCGACACAATGGTAACAGAGGCTGAAAAGATCTCCGTTGCTCATATATAGGCAACGGAGGAAAGAATATCTCCCTTGCTGATATTTCCACATCAGAAACGGAGATCGGTCTATCTCCGTTTCCCATGTGAAGGCACATTAAGCGGTGCCGGTATTAATATCTCCCACTCCAGTACTATATCTCACTCTCACTCTCAGTCTCACTCTCCCCAGTTCCTAACCCTAGCCGCACACGCTCTACTCCTACTTCACCCATCGATGGCGAACCCCTCCGGTGCCGACGGAAGTCAGGATGGAGCATCTTCCTCCTCCCACCCTCCGAGGCGCAACCCGGATCTCCCCTACAACTGGGGCGAGATCCCCGGTGACTGCGGTCGCGAGTTCATTCTGAGCCGTCAAATCCCATCCGGATCCACGGCGGCGGCGGCCACCGACGCCCGGATCTCATCCTCATCGTCCTCCTCGGACGAGGATCTGGAGGTCGGTCTCCTCCTCTCTCGCGCCTCCTTTGAGCGCGAGCGCGCTGAGGGTGTCATTCGGGCGTCTGCGATGCAGAGAGCTATCCGCATCTCCGCCGCCGAGCATGCGATAGAAGCCGCCGAGGAGGCGTTGTTCTAGACGCGGCTCCGGGCGGCCATAGACCGCTCTCTTCTCCCTGGCCAGGGCCCTGGGCCAGATGCGGCGGCGGTAGCGGTGGCGGAGGCGGAGGAGGAGGAGGACGCTCCGGTGTTCGAGCAGGATGAGGTCTCCTCTGACGTCTCCTCTGGCAGTGGCTCCGGCGCCGACGCCTGGGACGCAATCCGCGACGAAAAGTGACCCCGCCTCGCCTAAGGTAAATGACCGCTCTGTTAGCTACTTATTTAGCTCGGTTAGCTCTGTTAGTTAGCTCTATTCAGGTATGTATTTGCTATGTTAGCTACTTATTTAGCTCGGTTTGCTTTGTTTAGCTATGTATTTGCTATGTTAGCTACTTATTTAGCTCGGTTTGCTCTGTTAGTTAGCTCTGTTCAGCTATGTATTTGCTATGTTAGCTACTTATTTAGCTCGGTTTGCTTTGTTTAGCTATGTATTTGCTATGTTAGCTACTTATTTAGCTCGGTTTGCTCTGTTAGTTAGCTCTGTTCAGCTATGTATTTGCTATGTTAGCTACTTATTTAGCTCGGTTTGCTTTGTTTAGCTATGTATTTGCTCTGTTAGCTACTTATTTAGCTCGGTTTGCTTTGTTTAGCTATGTATTTGCTCTGTTAGCTACTTATTTAGCTCGGTTTGCTCTGTTAGTTAGCTCTGTTCAGCTATGTATTTGCTATGTTAGCTACTTATTTAGCTCGGTTTGCTTTGTTTAGCTATGTATTTGCTATGTTAGCTACTTATTTAGCTCGGTTTGCTCTATTAGTTAGCTCTCTTCAGTTATGTATTTGCTATGTTAGCTACTTATTTAGCTCAGTTTGCTTTGATTAGCTATGTATTTGCTATGTTAGCTACTTATTTAGCTCAGTTTGCTCTGTTAGTTAGCTCTGTTCAGCTATGTATTTGCTATGTTAGCTCCTTATTTAGCTCGGTTTGCTTTGTTTAGCTATGTATTTGCTATGTTAGCTACTTATTTAGGTCAGTTTGCTCTGTTAGTTAGCTCTGTTCAGCTATGTATTTGCTATGTTAGCTACTTATTTAGCTCGGTTTGCTCTGTTCAGCTATGTATTTGCTATGTTAGCTACTTATTTAGCTCGGGTTGCTCTGTTAGTTAGCTCTGTTCAGCTATGTATTTGCTATGTTATCTACTTATTTAGCTTGGTTTGCTCTGTTAGTTAGCTCTTCAGCTATGTATTTAGCTCGGTTTGCTTTGTTTACTGCTTATTGGCTCTGTTTATTAGCTTTGTTTGCTGTTTTTAACAAAGAATATTCGTTGTTTCAAGGGCTTGGTGGATGCTTGGTGACGATGCTGCTACCGTGAAGACCTAGGAGCGGGGCTCCATACACGGTGCCGTCACCAGGAGCAGTACATTTTGCGCAGCAGGAAAGACAGTAGATGTTCATCTGGCGGCCGTGAAGACATAGGAGCAGAGCTCCAGCCACGCGCACTGATGAACTTTTGTAAAGCCCGTCACCGTGTTTTTTTTGTCTTGTCATCGACGGCACAACCCGTCACCGTGTTTTTTTTGTTTTCCTGTAACCCTTATAAGAAACGGTTATTAGCAAAACTCCGTGTCTAATGTTAAATACATCAGAAACGGTTTATCTCCTCCGTTGCCATTGCGAGGCTTCACATCAGAGACAGAGGTGGGGACACGGACCCTTTCTCCGTTGCCGAAGGGGTTTTTGGCCCGTTTCCGATGTGTTGTTCTGTACTAGTGGCCACTGTCACAGGTCCCTCGGAGATCGCTTCCCCCACCCAGATGGACAACCACGTAGACAATTTGAGGAAGATCGCATTGTCCATTCTTCAGACAGTCGAGGTAAATCTTATAGAAATTATTATGTCCTTTGGCCTCGTAGCTACTCCCTCCATTCCAAATTAATTGATTTTGGTTTGTCTAAATACGGATGTATATATACTTATTTAGTGTCTAGATACATCCATATTTGGACATACCCAAGTCAATTAATTTGGAACGGAGGGAGTACCTCTTAGGTTGGGCTATAGGACTTCAATCGAGGCTGCAACTTCTGTAGCACGTGGCCTGATGAAATTCATAACTGGATGCAGGCTGATGAAGTTGAAAAACTCACGAAGCCTAACTGGGACCGTTTGTACGTTCAAACCGCAACTCGGGAGGATCTCATGAGTGAGTGCTTCATCCTCAATCGCGACAGGCGGCAGAGAGGGAAGCCCTGAGGCTTGTCGAGGAAAAGGCGGTGATGTTTATGAAAGAGAGGGATACAGCCTTGGCCGAGCTGGAGAGGGTGCAGAAAGCTAAGTCAGCACTCGAGTTGGAACGTGAGGAAAGCTGTAGGAACATCCGCACCTTGACAAACACGCTTAATTATGAGCTGCTTAATTGTAAGGCAGTTCTGGGAGAAGCCAAAGTGGGGTGCGACAGTATATTCACTCTGTTGGAGAAGAAAGCTACAGAAGCCACGGTATCTGATATCCCATCTGATGATATTGTGCACCCTCCTAGAGTCAAGAGATCTAAGAAAAAAAGAACACTCGTAGAGGTCACAAGTCAAACTGAGGTAAAACTGTTGTTTGCCTTAACTGTGGTAAAACTACCTTGCTCTTTAATTAGATTGTGCCAACCTGCTATGCAAAGATTACTCTCCAGTTCATATTATGCGTTGATGATTAAACTCTACACTTTATGTTGATGAGATCGTCAGCATTTTACCTAGTGTTGTGTACAACCACATTTGTTCTGCATTTTCCAAGGAAAATGCTCGATAATCTCATCAATTTGTGTGATTCTTTACTATGAGGCCCCAATTATGATTTTCCCAGTAATGCACAGTCCAATGATTACTGTCTTTGCAATATGAGGATTATTTTATGTTCATTCTCTATTCTGTGCTGATGATTAAGCTCTATACTTTATCTTGATGTGTTGATCAGTATTTACCTAGTGTTGTGTACAACCACATTTGTTTTGCATCTTCCTTGGTAAGTGCTCGATGATCTCATCCATTTGTGTGCGCTTCTTTCGTATGAGGCCCCAAATATGATTTCCCCTTTACTGTGCATTGTACAAGCACATTGCATTGTACCTATGAGGCCCCAAATATGATTTTCCCTTTGCTTGGGCAGATTTGTCTGTACCGTGGAATCATTTCTTTGCATTCTGTGTGTGCTTGTAATTATGAGGCTACTTTTCTTGATGTTCATTGCTAAACATTTATGCTTGACCCTTTAGTTCCAACACTTGGAAGTTCATGGTGTGCTCTGTTCATTTGAGGCATGTATTTGATTGTGAGTCGTGTTGTGTGTCATTTGTACATGATTAAAATGCCGATGATTAAAATGTTATGGCACTATGTGATTCGGGGGTGGAGCTGGTGAGCCTTGTATATGCATGAATACATATTTTGTGCATTCTACTTGGCTCCCCAACTCCATCCCTGAAATGTGTCCAATCAAACTATATATGAGGCATGCTTTTGAATTGGCCCTTCTTGATTTGTGTGTCATTATATGAGACTTTAACATCTTTCTGCACCCATTTAACGGACATGTGTGACACTTTTTTGTAGGGTTTGCCAAACCGTGGACGTGGCTTTGGAATGGTTGCGAAACACACAAAAACCCTATCGATGATGTGAACCTCTGGAGGCGGTTTCGGTGTCCTGTGTAGCTAAGTAGAATTAGTTTAGTTAACCTGGTATTCGGTTGATCCTGATGTGAGCCTGTTGTGCCGCTGCTTTGAACCTGTTGTGAGGATCGTGTTGAACCTTTTGTGATGGTGATTTGAAAATGAAGCTTTGGCCGCTAAAAAAGAGCACCTCGGCTAGCAGATATCAAGATGGCTATGCGAGAGAGCGCTTAGATAATTGTAATATCTTCTAGTTCTTACATGTTTTCAAACTGGAAATGGGGATAGCCCGATTTACAAGTTGCAGACGGAGCTTCTGCACTTCTCTCTCCAGGTTATGGATTACAATTTTTGATGATGCTATGTCATCTTGCAACTTCTTCACTTCTCCCTGAGCCGTCAGTTTAGCCTCTTGGGTGGCGATGGCCGATTTGATGCCAAGGAGCTGTTCCTTTACCATCTCGATACTCTCAAGATGAAGGTTTTCACACTGCATCTGGAGGTTCTTCTTATCTTCCAGAAGCTCCTTGATCAGGCCTTTCGCCTTGTCATTTGTTTCATTACTCTTATTGTATAGCCTCTTCCAGCCGGCTACCTCATTCTGTAGTTTGGTGCGGTCCGCACGAAGGTTTGCTGCTTCATTCGCAATGTTTTGGGACGCCCTCCTCTTTACATCCAAATCAACACGGAGGCGTTCAATCTCTTTTTCAGGACCTTGTTATTCTTCAGAAGCGTGGCGCACCACTCATTTGTGATGGCCTCCTTGGCTTCAATCCTAGCCCTGGCTTCCTGCAGGCAGTTCATAATTAGTAGTGAGATTAGTCCGAATATGAGGGATAGAACAAAAGATTGGATAGTTCAGACCTCGCTGTGCTGGAGAGCGAGGACGACCTTCTCGAATGATTGTTTGTCTCCCGCTAGGCCATTCGTGCTTTGTTCTTGGTCTGGATTGCCGATGTCCGAGCGGCTGGCTCTGAGATATGTACAAGTGACTTCAGTTTGATGGATATTGGGACATGTTTGTACCAAAGAAATTATACTTCATAGATATTTAAACGTACCGGCCATCTTCTTGGACGTGCTGATTTGGGATCAAACTCGAGGTGGAGTTATCGCCCGTCTTCATGTTCTTGCTCAGAGATAGCGGGGTTTTGGCCTCCGTCAGAGGACAATCTTTGTCGCCGCCATCTTCTTGATCCATTTGATGCATCTTCTTTCGGCGTTTTGCCTCCTCAGCCTTCGTCGCAGCTGTCTGTTGCTTCCGGCTTGAAGCTTGACGACGCGAGGACATGGCTGGTGGTATGTAGAAATGGGTTGTTCTCCGCTGAGTGGTGGCGAGTGGGGAAGATGGTGAATAGTGGAATGACGTAGACGTGCTCTGGCAGTGCTAGTTTAATAGGTGGCAACCGTCTCCTGCCATTCACCGCGCAATCTGGTCCGTCCATTTAGAATCAACGGGCTAAGGCAGATGTCTTACCATCGAAGACTTGCACGGAAGCCGATTGATAAAGTTATTTACTGCGGGCTGTTGATTGGACGGAGTAGAATTTTTTTTCCTTTCAGAGACGGGGTTGTTGAGCAGTTACTCACCAAGTTCTCTCCACCTTGTTTTTCAGTCATACGGTCAAAGCGGTTGTGAGCCTCAACCCTCGATGACAGGTGGGGCCCAGCCATCCGCGAGAGGCCTGATACATGATTGTATTCAAGTTGCAATGTGAAATGGCAAACGGATACACACGCGCATACAAGTTGCTGATACATGATTGTTGAAACAAATAAATAGAAAAGGTAGATCACATGTGCATACAAAATCTGTGCACCCAATTTTCAAGCAAGAACACCCTACTAGCCTCGCTTGGCCATCTCCGCCTCCAGGCGCTCCCTCTCTAGGAGCTGGGCTTTCTTGGCCTTCTCGACCTTCTTGTCGAGGCGCTTCTTCTCCAGCACCATAGCTTCGTTGCGGAGGAGATAAGCTTCCTTCCGCGCAAGCTGGACTTCCAGCTCGAGGGCTATGACCTTCTGATGAAGGTCGAGGTTGTTGTTCACCTGCTCCTTCAGATGGTCGGACATCTTCGTCACGATGTCCGTGGCCTTCTCGACCTGCGCTGCAGCTTCCATCGCCTTGTCCATGTACTCACAAGCTTTCTTCAAGGCAGCAACTAACTGCTCACGTAGTTCATCAACAGTAGTCGTCAGGTCGGCGATCACCGACCGCTCTGCCGGCGTCAGCTCCTCGGAGGCAGAACTGTCCCTGCACATAGATGCAGTCAAGATCCGGAAGATGATGTCAGTGTACCACTTTGAACAGATCTAAATAAAGATGCAACAAGGAGGTAAACAACCGGATCAATACAAAACTTAACCCACATCTACCTCATGGAAGCAGATCGCTTGCGCGGTGAAGCCATGAATGGAGAAACGCGCCGAGGATATATTTTTCGAAGAGTGTGGGCACTGAGATGTATCGACGATGAAGTACGAAGGGGAGGCGGTCAGCACCTCTATTTATGGAGCACGGATCTGAGGAGGCGGTTTCGGAAGTCATGGCGACGCCACGTTCCCACGTATTCGTTTCCCCACGCCCCCTCAACTACACGTTTCCCCACGCCTTATTTATCTAAGCGTGAGTTCAACTAGGTAAGTGTACTGACGCAGGATAACTACATGAACATTTAAAACACACTTTGAGTTCTCCCCACCTTGTTTTTCAGTTGATTCAATTTCTGTCATAAACGGCCAAAGCGGCTGTGAGCCTCAACCCTCGATGACAGGTGGGGCCCAGCCAACAAACACTCGGTCGTTGCTAAAAAAATTGGTCAAAACTATCTGACAGATGGGCCTGGAGCCAACATGTAGAAACAGCCCTCTTACGCAAACAATGTCGTAAATTACAACAGTGTATGACAGGTAGGGTCCAGATCTAATCGTCCTGCTCGTTGCCAGTCAACGAGTCATACAAGGACACCACCAGGTGAGCGACGAAAAATTCGCGACGTTCTACGTGAGTAAGACCTGTTTCGTCGAAGCAAACTGGGCTCAAGTTTGCATAATGGGCCGGGGACGAAAATCCACGACGTAAAGTACGTGGAACGTCGTGAACCAAAGGCCCATGAATGAAAGAACCAAAATGTCGCGAGCAAAATCAGCTTTTCGACCCACCACGACGGAACACACGACGTTATCGGAACGTTGCCGAAAAAACGTCGAGGATGGGCGAATTTTTTGTAGTGACAAGTACCTACAACATGAGTTACTCAACTTGGGAAACAAAGCAAGTTCAAGTTATATATCATTGTAAGTAATAATAGTATCATCAAGAGCGTCAACTGGGGTACCTCTTATTCCAGGATATGGAACAAGCCCATATCAAAATGCTAAGACAAACAAACAAGATGAACAACCTCAACACCCTTTTTATTTACCATTGGAATAGCTTTTTATTATAAGGTGTATCACAGACGGTTCACCATAGCATGTAAGTAAATTTCCACCATGAATGATGCATGGCTTAGATTAGCGGCCCAGACGTCTCTCTAACCATTTATACAAACTCATTTAAACTACTTCATTTCCACATTCATTTCACCATGATAGGCATCCATAGACAAAAGTACATGATATCAACTAAATGAAATGAAGGAGCATGTCGAAAGCTTTGCATGTGACAACACATATGGGCTAACTCCTAACCTCGAACATTTATCAAGCCACTAACATCATAATCTTAATCACAATGGGTCATGTTTTATTTATGCAATAAAATTAAAGTGTGCATCAAGTTCGTGAGAGCTATATAACCAACTTTTCCCATAACAATCAATAACATAAACATTTTCATTCAGAGGTATAGATAACACAAATAACATAATAAACATACTCGGAATAGCATAAAGCTAATAGGTAGATATGGTGGAGTCATTGGAATAACTTTGGTTGAAGGTGTTGGAAACAAGTTTTTACTTGTTGGAATTTTTGGGCTAGCAAGAGGGAGAAAGTTGACCAACTAAATGCATGCATGAGTGTCCATAGAACTAACCAATCCATGTTAAACAAAGTAAAATAACATTCAGCATCAAAACATGAATAAGAGATAGCTCTTGATAAAGCATTTGCAAATTATTACTCATTAACAAGCTCATGAATCATGCAATTATATGTAACTTTAAAAATCAACTCAAACATCCCTTTTCCCAATTTTATTATGGCATCCAACAAATTTCAACCCATATTTCCAGTAACTCTTTCATATATAAATTATAATGTGGTGGTCTCACAAAAACAAAAATCAAACCAAAACAAACAAAAAGACACTCCAAGTTTATGCGATAAAGTGTTTCGATCGAAAAACAGAAGTTAGACGTGTGCAAACCGAGAGTGTGCATGTCCAGTGGGGTTGTCTTCACATCTCCAAGCTTATGGTCTTAACCATCCTTGGATAGCTCTTGGTGCATCTCCTCCAATCCCTGTGAAAAAACGTCAAAGCACCGCTTCTCCCATTTCTTTTCTGTGGGGTACATTAGTAGTGATAAACAAATAGGTTTCTTGCTGCATATAATCCTTAAACAAAACATCATATAAATGTCCAGAAAGTATATAATGTTGTATGCCTACTCAAAAACTCAATTGAATAAAAAAGATTCAAGTTAAAAGTTCAAAACATGCATAAAACAAAATGGGACAGAATCTGTCCAGAAAAACAGCAGCAGCAAAACGTATTTTTCTACCCTACCCAACTTTGCTGAAAAATTCCACAAAAATTCATGCATACAGAGGATGAAAATTTGCAACTACCGTTCAAATATTAGCGCATTCCGAGTTACAGAATAAGAATTAAAAATAATACCGTGCACAGATTCGTGCAGGAATGAAATCTCCGAACGCTATAAGCAACTTTTTCAAACCAAAATGAGTAAAACTTGGCACTTTATTGAAAATTCCAGAAACTGAACTAAAAAAAAGTATCTTGTTACAGCAAGATGACATAAAGAAAATCACACATAAAAATAACCGGGTTGCCTCCCGCAAAGCGCTTTCTTTATTGCCATATAGCTAGGCTTTGATAGTTTTAATGACGCTCACATCGGAAAGAGAGCATCAAGAGAGAAATATGAAACACATTTAAGTCTAACCCACTTCCTATGCATTGAGATCTTGTAAGAAAATAAATCAATGAAGCAGAAAGTGACTAGCATAGGAAGGCAAAGCAAGTGCAACTTTAAAATCTTCAACAAAAAGAGAGGAGACTTAATATTATCGTGGTATATGAAGTCATGTCTCCCACTCTTATAAAAACTTTCAGTAGAATCACTGATAAAATCCACAATATAACCATCACATGAAACATTCTTACCATGATCCATATGCATAAAAGTATCAATATTTTCCACAGAAACAAAGTTCTTCTTATTAATAGCAATGGGAGTAGGATCATCGTAAAGAACTCGAACATGATAGACAAGTTGTATATTAAAGGGATGGTTTTGGGTAATCCCCCCATAACTATGAAAAGTTTCACGAGGATGATTGTAATTATTAGCATGATCATTTTCAGAATTAGTACCAAAGAGATTTTCAATATCAAAAGTACTTGCTTTTCCCAATCATGATCACTACTATAAGTAACATGCATAGGATCATCATCGAATTCAGACTCATCAGCAACAACTATAATAGGAGCAACATGCTTAGGGGAGGATATCGTATCCTCTTTTTCATTAATAAGAGTAAAACAAACATTAGTCCTCTCATATTTTGGTAAGGTAGTTCCATCTTTTATAATATTTTGTATGTAAGTGTTGGCATGGCAATTATTAACCAATAGAGATAACATCCATGTAACACGCTATTCATATCAAGAGCACTCATATCCAACGAAGAAGTTTTTCTTGATAACTCTTCACACCCCAAAAATAATGTAAGTTCATCATGTTGATTAGGAGTGATCATGTTATCACAAAAGTCTCCCGCAATATCCTTATTAGAGGCTGAGCATTGGAATTTGAAATGCCCCTCTTTATAGCAAAGTTCACAAACAAAAGGATATATGGCACAAACTTTTTCACCAAGATCATATAGAGCCTTGCTCCACATTCTAGTTTTTTCATTCCTATGATGGATACAATATTCTTCTTCGATTTGATTTTTTTCACAAGGTCTAAGTGCTCCACAAAAATTAACATGCTTATAAGAAATAATATTTTCAGAAGTTTCCACAGGTATTTCAAAAGGAATACTTTCAGTAGGTGGATTTAGAATATCACAAGCATCTTTAGAATTATCACATATAGGAGACAAAGTATTATCAAAGCAAATTTTCTCCTCCAAAGCTGGGGAACTACAAGGATCATTTTCATAAGAACTAACTTCCCCAAGCTTATACTTTCCCATAGCATTAGCAATAGTGTGCAAAGAATTTATAGTAATAACATTGCTACCATCATGCAAATAATTTTCCATAGATTTTTTAATTTCCTGCTCAAACAAATCATGTCCTAACTCAAGATAAATTTCATAAAGCTCTCTAATTTTTTTGTTGTTTTCCATTTTCTAATTTTTATGGGTTTTTGATATATATATAACTAATGAGAAACTCACAACCAAACAAGTTTAAAGGAACCTCCCCAAGCTTAGATGATTGCAAGATATAGAGTCTAGTGCACACAAGAATAGAAACTTAAGTACTACTCTCCCCGGCAACGGCGCCAGAAAACAGTATTGATACCCGTAGAAGTGATAGCCTTCAGTAGCTACCTGAGTATGTAGTAAGTGGAAGACGTGTTTTCCCCATGAGGGTGACTCGAGGGTTTAATATCAAACTCTCGGGGAATCAGTAGTGAAAGATTTATCTTCCTATCCTTCTTTTTAGTCACTTACAAATCAAGGTTAAATGTTTTGATCCTCAACCTCACCTGTGGTTGTCAACCACAAGGTGTAAGAATGATATCAAGATAATTATGCAATGCAAACGAGAAATAAATATGCAATGGTGGTGAATAAATGTGCAAGGATGATGATAATAACGATGAATGATATTTTTGGGTTTTTTATGATGAATGCAAGATGAAAAAGTGTTTTTGTATTTTTGGATTTAATAATTGCAGAAAATGGAAAAGTGGTAAAAGTTGTTGGAAAGGTGTTTCTTATGATTAAAAATGGACCGGGCTTCATGGTTTCACAAATGCACTCTCTCTTTAATAAAGTGGTAGACTATGGAACATATAGAGTTGACATATGAGATTGCAACACAGTGTTTGATAACAAGTTACTAATTATATGGGCATCATGTCCTAACATATAGATCTTTTGGTTATTAATCTCACTTATACTCCACACAGATGCGAACTAAATCATAACACCTTAGTAATTAAGATAACTCAGAGTATAGCTTTAAGTATCATGACATGAAGTTAAAATAAGAACATGCTAGATCTAGTCACGGAGAAGTGGCAAGTCACCCACAACCCTTGTAGCATGGTATTTTTGTTTATCCCTAGTGAGGCAACAAAGTAAGGTAAAACACCCAAGTGGACCGCGATATTACAGTGGTCAACTTACCGCACTCACCACCCCCGTTACTCCAACTAATACACACATCACCCCACACACGCTCTCATAAACATGTTTGATCATAACAAGTGAATAAGAACAGGGTACATAATATGCATCTATATTCATAACTGAAACAAACATTGTAATCTTAAACATATATTAACTCACAAAAAGATCCACCACATAGGAATTACATAGATGACCGTAATCATGTTCGGCAGCTCATACGGTGCTAATTAGTGAAGCTCAAAGAGAAGAGAGATACATAATTTACTTCCACAAATCCATAGTCCAGAGGTGGACTACTCCCTCTTCATCATGGAGACGGTGGAGATGTCGATGGAGAAGATGGAGACCACGCCGGCAGCGCCCCGCCGGAGTTTTCCCCTTCAATCTGCAACTCCAGATCTCTGTTTTCGTGTTTCTGTCTTGTGGCGGCGCTCGTTCCAGAGAACGACGTGGGACTTCTTTTATAGACGTTTTTAGGTCAAGAGTATGTCAGTGGAGAAAAGATCGACGGCAGCGGAGCCACGAGGGCCAAAAGAGTGGGCCCCACGCGGCCAGGTACAGGGGCTTTTTCCGTGTGGGTCCCTCTATCTCCCACCTGGTTGGGTTTCTGGTCTTCATTTTCAGCCCATTGCGTTCGTCTCGAAAATTCTGAACCGTGCTCTCTGACCTTGCCCTTTTTGGAGTCCCGAAGCTCCCGGAAAGTCTGAAACACTAAAAAAGACGTTTTCTGGAAAACAGAGTTAATTCCAAATAAATGGAAAAACTATGAAATATTCCCAAAATCATTATAAAACATTGATATAACCCTTATATGATGCAAATATGATTTAAATATAAGTAACATAATGCAAAGTTCATGTATGCATTTTACATGCATTAGCTGGCAGTCCAGATTGCCGGTGGCGATGGTCTTGTGGCTGCACGTTTCCTCCCCCTGATGCTTGAGGGAACTGCTAGAAGCTGGATTGAAAACTTGCCAGAAAAATCGGTCCATAGTTGGCGTGACATGGAGCGGGTCTTCACCCAGCACTTCCAAGACACGTACAACCGACCAAAGACATACACAGACCTCACGCGATGCGTGCAAGGGCAGGACGAGTTGGCAACGTCCTTTCTGGCAAGATGGATACAGACAAAGGCAAGCTGCGAGAACGTAGATGACAACCAAGCCATACATGCTTTCACCACTGGTCTATTAAAGGGCTCTAGCCTCCGACACAAGCTGGTGCGCATGCAAGTAAAAAACCTTGGGGTTATGCTTGAGGTTGCCTCTACGTACGCACAGGCGGACGATGACGCTCGGGATCCAGATACCGTCCTTGGCTTAGCACCAGGAAGACACGCTAACAACATGCGCAAAAACCCTCAGGAAGACAAAGCCGGCACGTCCGGTGAAGTTGCCGTCGCTTTCAAAGGCAAAGGCAACAACCGTAAATGGAAGGGAAAGGCAGAAGACGCTGGTCCTAGCAAGCAACGCATGACGTACGAGCAGGCAAAAGCTATGCCCTGCCCCATCCATGCCGGACAAGGCAAAGTCAACCACACGTTCAGGGAATGCAGGTTCTTGGACGACGCAAAGAAGGACCCCTAGGTCGGCTGGAAGCCAAAGAAGATAAAGAAAGCTGAGAAGGCAAGAAAGGAAGATGATGAGGATTCCATGTCCATGTCGGAGGACGAACAGCCTAAGCCGCCAAGAAAGGAGAAGAAATACCCCAAGGTCCATGGCCAGTTGGTCTGCTTTATGGGGACTCCATCGACAAAAGAGGAAAAGACAGAACTTCGTGAGCTTAACGCCACGGTGCCTGATGTCCCACAGTACTTGAACTGGTCCAAGATGCCCATCACCTGGGACAGGGAAGATCACCCAGACCGCGTTCCAAGTCCCGGCAAGTACGCCCTCATCATCGACCCTATTGTCGACAACTTCAGGCTCACCAAGGTACTGATGGATGGTGGCAGTAGCCTCAACATCCTGTACGAAGAGACCCTGAGGCGCATGAACTTGACGGAAGGCCAGCTTGACTACAGCAAGGTCAAGGTTCGTGGCATTGTTCCGGGAAAGCAGGCCAAGTCCATGGGAAGCATCAAATTGGAGGTTACCTTCGGGACGGAGGCGAACTATCATTCTGAATATCTTCGTTTTGAGGTAGTCCCCTTCAAGAGTGCTTACCATTGCATCTTTGGGCGGCCGGCTTTCGCCAAGTTCATGGCCAGACCGTGCTACATCTACAGCAAGTTGAAGATGCCTGGACCCAACGGTACAATCACCGTCAATGGCGACTTCGAAAAGGCAAAGCAATGCGAGCGTGGAAATGCCGCCTTTGCCGAAGATGTCCTCCACGCTGAGGAGTTGGCACTGCTGAAAAAGGAAGTAGACACGTCGCAGCTCCCTGACCCCCCGAAAACCGCTGAAAGCAAAACATCCTTCAAAGCATCTAAAGAAACAACGAAGGTCGACCTGGTGCCTGGCGACAACTCCAAGCAAGTCACCATTGGGTCCACCTTGGATAATGCATAGGAAAGCGCGCTCGTCAGGTTCCTCCATGAGAACGGGGACATCTTTGCATGGTCATCCGCTGACATGCCAGGTGTACCCAGGGAGCTTGCCGAGCACTCTCTCAATGTCTTTGAAGGATCCAAGCCTGTCAAGCAGAGCATAAGGCGGCAGGGCGAGAAGAAAAGAAGAATGACGAGGATATAACAAACGGATACCCTACCATGAGAGTACCTGGTGCACGTGATGACTAAAGCCCAATTGTCAATAACCCAATAAGGCCCAGGAAAAGAAGGCCCAAGACGAAGATTGTTTCCCAATTTAGGCATAGTCGGTTGTAGTTTCCTTACATGTAAAGTCCTAGTCGGTTACGTACCCGAGACCCAGCCCCTTTATAAGGGCTGGGAGGGCGCCCGATAGAGGACACGCAATACCAGAACCTCCAAACCCTAGCGAGATCGACCCCTTGCTAGACCCTTGTAACCACAACATATTCCACAATCAATACAGACAGGCAGGAAGTAGGGGTGTTACCTCAGTCGAGGGCCCTGAACCTGGGTAAATCCCGCTTGTCAGCCGACGATTCTACTAACACTACGCGTTCTCTACCACATAAATCTAACCCTAGGTACTCAACTATGGGTATTGCCGAGGACACCCCTCGTCAATTGGCGCCGTCTGTGGGAAGAGGTAGTGTTGGATCCACGGTTTCGCCGGTTCGTTCGTCAAACGGCAACTCGCCGATCACATCCGCAAACGGCAACTCGCCAGCAAGCTCGACCAACGTCGGTTCCACAGGCGATCACTCGCCCGCTCCAAAGATCGCATCACCGAAAAGGATCAAACCATACTCGCTAGAAGCTCAGGAGGCCTTCGCCAGCCTCGACTCAGGTTTGGATTTAATTGTTGGAAAACACAATTTTTTTTGTCGACAAGTTTGGTGTGCAGGACTTGACCGATCCAATCGCGACTGAGGCGCTCGAGGCTCCATCGACTACGATCGCGCCACTAGCAGGCGCGGAAGCTGCCTCATCACAGATCGACTCGATCTCGCCACTAGGATCTCCAGCCTCATCCATGTCAACACGGGAGTTAAATGAACTCATGGCGCAAGAGATCCCAGACGATGAGGTACAGTCGACCTATCAAGTTCGCACAGTCGAACACACCGATTCACTTCACATGGTCCTCGACTAGATGCAATCGGAAGAAGCAAACGACAGCATCTGCCTTGCTGATTTCGCCGGCCCAGAAATCCAGATGGATGACGAGATCTTATCCAACAATGAAGACAACCCTGAGCAGTCACTTCAAACACGCGTTGATACCGACTCCCAGATCAGCAAAAGCAACAACTCTGACATGAGCTTGGACGATGAGTTCGAGTCCATGACTGGCATCGACAGCACATACACATGTCCTCCGGTCATACCCCGTCAGGTCTGCGTTGCATTCAGCGCAGAAGCCTCGACAGCGGCAGCCAGTCGAAGACCCACGGAATTCCCGTGCACGGTCACATTACCAGATGGTGTATCAACATTGACTATCACAGCCGAGATGGCGTGAAAAGTGGACAAAGTCATCAAGGAGTGCACAATGATGCCAGCAAACGCAACCCCAGAGGAGATGATGGCCTACAACTACTTCAACTGGCAGGAGACGATGCGCCTAAAGCAGTACAGAGCAACACTCGAGGAACGCAGAATACAAGCTAGTATCTCGAGTGTACGAAGAAGGCAGCTATCCTCGGCTCCACAGGTGGGACGGAGCCCAGGCACCGATCGCGGTTTGCAAACCTTCCAGAAGGAGAAAGATCATGAATCACTCGCAACTTAGAACACTCGTTCATGATGCTGGATGCAGATGGAGTGCTAGTACCCAAGACAGCCGAAGGTGCCTTGCTCTCAGTCGGAGCTTACCTGAAGGCAACAGCACCTCCAGCAGGCGACCCGGCCGCAGAGGCACAACAACAACAGTTAAAGGCGCTCACACTCGCAGCAAAAGGACTCCAGACAGGGAAGAACAGAGAGCGCAGCAGGAGCCGCTCACGTCGTACATCGCAAGATCATCGCAGTCGCAGCCCTCACAGGAGCAGCGCAAGAAGAGATTCGGGTAGCCGTCGATCTCGGAGGAGATCCAGATGATCTGACAGCAGCGACTCAGATGACAATCGCGACACAGGACCCTGCGGAGCTCGATGCTTCACTCGACGCATCTGCGAGGCCAGGATGCCCAAAAAGTTCGGGCTACCAACAACGCCAAAGTTTAACTACAGGCAGGAGCCATCAGGCTGGCTCGAGGATTATAAGCTAGCAGTCGTATGTCAACGTGGTACAACTACAACAGTGCTGCAGTACATACAGCTGATGCTCGAGGGCATAGCCCGTGACTGGCTCAAAGCATTACCCGAAGGATCATACGACTCTTGGGATCATTTCCGGGAGGACTTCATCAAGTATTTCGACCCTCTGTGTGAACGGCCTAAAACATTCGCAGAACTAAGTGCTTGCACATAGAGGTCCGATGAGACGCTCAGAGCATACATCAGGAGATGGACAACAATCCACAACTCAGTAGGCACAATCTCCGAAGACAGAGCTATGGATGTCTTCACCCAGGGAGTCTTTAGGGAGGACTTCAGAGAAGCACTCGGTCGCCAAAAGCCAAAGTCCATGGCCGAGCTCATGAAAATAGCAACCGAGTGGGCAGATGGAGAAGACTCCGTAAGGGCAAAACGCCCAGTCTCCCCGCGTGATCGTGAAGATCGCCGAGACAATCGAGATCACCGCGCTAGCTACAGAGATGATAGATGACGCAAACGAAAAAATCGTTACAACGATGATGATCGAGTAAAATTCATGGCAGCTGGTTTTTCCTAGCCACAGGATAATCAAGCTAGAGACGACAGACGACCAGACGAGCGTCATGACAGTCGAAACGAAAATCGCCGCGATGGATGAAGCGATGACCGTCGCGACAGTCGAACCGACGATCACCGTGATAGCAGAGACCGCGGCCAGCGCTCTGGCAACTATAGGAGGCAAGAGTGGCGCAGACGCACAGACATACGACCAGAAAGGACATTCGAGGAGAAGATGGATGACTACTGCAGATTCCACCTATTCAAGGGAGATGATGGAAGGTTAATCTCCAATCACACCATGAGAAATTGCAGGGAGTTTGACCAAATAGCGATGGACTACATGATGAAAGTTAGAAGGGTCGCACCATCGACTGTTCAGCCAGTCCCCGCCGCAGCGCCACCAGCATAGCCAGTCCCGGCACTCCCAGCGCCACCGCAGCATAGCGCAGGAAGCCAAGTCGCAGGAGCCATACACCACATACCGCAAGCAGCAGAAGATCAATACCGAAGCCTCAGGGACAGATGTACATGATCCAAAAAGGGCGTCCCTCTAACAGGCAGCAGAAGTTACACACTCGACATGTCAACATGGCAGTCATGGCACCACCAGCCGTGCCAGAATTTTTGAGGGGATCTGATACTCCAATCACGTTCACACGGGAGGACCACCCACCATCAGTCTATCGACCAGGTCACGCAGCCCTGGTACTCGACGCTCAGATTGGTGGATACGCCATGACCAAGGTCTTCATGGACGGAGGCAGCGGAATCAACATCATCTTCGCCGACACGCTTCGCAGGATGAACAGGTCAGTCGAAAACCTACCCGAGTCCACAAACACCTTCCATGGCATTGTTCCAGGCAAAGCGGTTCTCCCCAAAGGAACAACACAGCTCGATGTTACGTTCGGCGATGCAAGTCACTTCAGAATGGAATCGATTGTGTTCAAAGTCGTCGACTGGAAGTCACAGTACCATGCCATACTTGGGCGCCCGATGTTCGCTCGATTCATGGCGGTGCCACATTATGCATATCTCAAATTGAAGATGCCAGGACCCAAGGGAGTCATCACAGTCAACGGAAACTTCCAAAGATCCGACGCTTGCGACCGAGATTTTAGCAAGATCTCAGAGATGTTCGGTATGGAGCAAACTTTTGTAAATCTTCACTCACCAATGATCATACACTCATGCTTGAGCACAAGAAGCAAGCAGTCGACAGGGCGTTCAGCGCCACAGACGACATAAGGAAGCACCAAGTCCACCCGACTGACCCATCAAAGACAGTCAGGGTGTCCACAAGCCTACCTCCCGCATAGGAAAGCGCGCTCGTCGAATTTCTCTGTGAGAACTGGGACATATTTGCATGGTATCCAGCCGACATGCCAGCTATTCCCAGGAAATTCGCCGAGCACTCTCTTCAACTTACTCCAGGCGCTAGGCCAGTTAAGCAAACAACACGGCGTGTCTCCGGTCCCAAAAGAGAAGCTATAGAAAAGGAAGTCGACAGGTTACTCAAAGCAAACTTCATTCGAGAAATCAAGAAATTAGATTGGGTGGCCAACCCTGTGCTCATTGAGAAGAAGAAAATAGCGTATCTTTGAATGTGCATAGACTTCACAGGGCTTAACAAGTGTTGCCCAAAGGATCACTTCCACTTCCACGAATCGATCAAATCATCGACTCCACCGCAGGATGCACACGTTTATCCTTTCTGGATGCATACTCGGGGTATCACCATATACGGATGAAAGTCGAAGACGAAGAAAAAACAGCATTCACAACTCCACTCGGAGTATACTGTTACACCACAATGCCCTTCGGGCTCAAGAACGCAGGTGCTACATACCAGCATATGATGCAAAACTGCTTGAAGAAGCAAATTGATCAGAATGTCGAAGTATACGTAGACGACATAGTTATCAAGTCAAAGGAGGAAGGAACATTACTCGCAGATCTACGAGAAACCTTCGACAACCTCAAGAGCTACAACATCAAGCTCAATCCAGATAAGTGTACATTCGGTGTTCCAGCCGGAGAACTTTTGGGGTACTTGGTGTCAGCACACGGAATAGAAGCAAACCCAGAAAAGATACAGGCCATACTTACCATGCAAAGGCCTACGAAGCTTTATGAGGTGCAGCAGTTAGCAGGATGAGTGGCAGCACTCAGTCGCTTTATCAGCAAGCTAGGCGAAAAGGCGCTTCCACTCTATCGACTGATGAAGAAGGCATACAAGTTCGAGTGGACAGACGAAGCTGAAGCCGCTTTCGTCGACCTCAAGCGAATCCTCACAAATCCTCCCATACTGGCATCACCCAGAGAGAAGGAGCCATTGTACCTATACGTCTCAGCTACAAATCGAGTGGTGAGTACAGTCTTGGTAGTCGAACGTATGGAGGAGGGAAAAGCTCAGAGTGTACAGAGACCAGTCTACTACGTCAGCGAAGTCCTATCACTGTCCAAACAGCGGTACCCTCACTTTCAAAAGCTAGCATACGCAGTCTTCATGACATCCAGGAAGCTGCGCCACTACTTCACAGAACACCCGATAACGGTGATCAGCAAGTCTGCAATCGGAGATATCCTCACAAACCCTGACGCAACTAGGCGGGTGGCAAAATGGCTCATCGAGCTAGGGCCACTAGGAATCACATATGACCACCCGAAGGCCATCAAAGCACAAGTCTTACCTGATTTCACAATAGAGTGGATAGAAGCTCAATTGCGAGGAGTTCCTGATGTATCTAACTCCTGGACAATGTACTTTGATGGGTCCAAGAAAACGAAGGCGCAGGAGCAGGTGTAGTACTCATATCACCTAAGGGTGACAAGCTCTGCTATGTCCTGCAAATGGATTTCGAGTTCCCATCCAACAACGAAGCAGAATACGAAGGCCTGATCCACGACATGCGAATGGCCAAGGCGCTAGGATGCACTCGACTGATGATATATGGCGACTCTAACCTGGTCGTGCAGCAAACAATAAAAGCTTGTGATGCCATAGCTGACAACATGATTGCATATCGTGACCTTTGCAACACGTTGGAAGGTGGATTCGTTGGATGCGAGCTACGGCATATTGGGCGAGAAAGCAACGAAGAAGTACAGGTTAGCCAACATCGGCTCAACGAAAGCACAAATCCCAGCAGGTGTTTTCTTGGAGCGCATTGAGCACATGTCCATCAAGGAACAGCGGCCTCAGCCCACTACGACTGCCACATCCAAGAGCAAAGCGCCTAGTTCTGAGGATCCACCAGTCGAAGTACTCCTATGTCAGGTAATACCAGCATGGACTCAATCCTTCTTAGCATACATGCTCTGCGACGAGCTACCAGAAGACCCGACAGAAGCTCGACGGGTCACTCGGCGATCCAAAGCATACACCATAATCAACGGTGAGTTATACAAGCACAGCGTCTCAGGTATGTTTCAGAGATGCATAGAATTCAAAGATGGCAAAGCAATACTTCGTGATATCCATGCAGGTACCTGCGGGCATCATGCCAGCAGTCGATCACTCGTAGCCAAAGCCTTCAGAGCAGGGTTTTACTGGCCTACATCACTCAAGGACGCGGAGGACATAGTCAAAAGGTGCACCGGGTGTCAGAAATTCGCCACCAAACCTCATGCACCCGCATCAGCGCTCAAAACCATACCATTGGCATGGCCTTTCGCCCAGTGTGGGCTCGATATGGTCGGGCCACCCAAAAAATCCTCGCCTGGAGGACATACTCATCTATTGGTGGCGGTGGACAAATTCACGAAGTGGATCGAAGTAGTCCCAATCACAAGCTCGACTGCCGCTGCAGCAGTCAGTTTCATAAGATCTATCGTGTATCGCTTTGGTGTCCCAAACAGTATCATCACTGATAATGAAACAAACTTCACAACCGAGGAATTTCACTCCTTCTGCAAGGAGTGGAACATCACGCTCAACTATGCATCAGTTGCACACCCACAATCCAATGGACAAGTCCAAAAGGCCAACGGTCTCGTATGCACGGGCATCAAGAAAAGATTGTTGGTACCACTCAAAAGGGCTGCGGGTGCCTGGGTCGATGAGCTCCCCTCGGTACTATGGAGCTGACGCACAACTCCGAACGCTTCGACCCAGTTCACACCGTTCCTTATGGTCTATGGCGCAGAGGCAGTACTGCCACCAGAGGTAAAGTTGAGTGCACCCCGAGTGGAAGTATACGACGAAGACGACGCGAACGAGTCACTCGAAGATTCGGCCGACTTACTCAAAGAAGCATGAAACACGGCACTTGCTCGCACAGCTGTTTACCAGCAGGATCTGCGCAACTACCACAGCCGTCGACTGCGTAAAAGGTCCTTCATCGTGGGAGACTTGGTACTTCGATTGAAACAGAAGAAGGTGCACAAACTTGCATCTCCATGGGAAGGACCCTTCATCATTACGGAGGTCATCGATGGTGGTGCCTATCGGCTGAAGCACGCGAAGACAGGAGAAATATCAAACAATCCATGGAATGTGGCGCACTTGCGTCGCTTCAACGCTTAGACCTCCTAGTCGATCAATGTAATAAGAGCACAATGTCAAATGGCCAGCAGGTTTCAGACGCACTCTTTCCCTTACCAGGGTACCTAAGGAGACTGGAAGGTTTTTAATGAGGCGACTTGCTGGCCAGTAGTTGGAATAAAGAATAATGTTCCTCTATGAGTTATTCGCATATCTTCTTCTATCTCCCCACCCGAAGCCTCGGGGGTTGGATCATAAAATCTTTCTCACAAACAATAACAAAAATCATACCCACCCGAGTACTCGGGGGCTGGGCCCCAAAATAAACCAACACAAACTTAGTCACGCCCGAGTACTCGGGGGCTGGGTCTCAAACAAAGTGTTTACAGAATTATATTTTCAAACATACATTCGATTACTCGAAGTTCTGAAACAAATCAAAATAATCCAGCATGTAGTCAATCTCACACACCCCACTCGACACACTCGGGGGCTGGACAATCACGTAAGTCAATACAATTTGTTACATACACCCCACTCAACAGACTCGGGGGCTGGATAATTACATAAGTTAGCATATACTGTTTCACACACCCCACTCGACATGCTCGGGGGCTGCGGATCTGTGTCTATTCTGCTATACAAAGTATAAAAATTTACATCGGCTCATCCTTGATAGGCAGGTTAGAGCTAAGGAGTTGGTCATGAAAGTGCTCCACTAGCGTATTTGCAGCAGCTATAGTCGCGTCTAAATCTAGTTAGTTTAACTGTGAGCCAACCGCAGGAGGAGGAAGTTGCAAAAAAGGTCGCTGTTAACGAACGTAGGCCATAGCAGCATTCGCTCCAAGCACAACTCTTCGAGTTATCGCCTCCCGAATAGAATCTGCAGATTGAAAAAGGTCGACCAATGCATGAATCCCCTGCGGCTGTGGCCCAATAAGAAACAGGTAGTGGTTGATGCGCATAAACACTGCCCTGCATCGCTCGAGGAGGATGGCGCCACGAAACACTCGATCCTTCAAAGTGGCAAGATTGCAGGCGCGATACCTGTCCAACCAAAAGTGCTGACGACCAGATGTGGGATCGTCAGTCACATGGTCCAGACGTTCCTTGACACGCTCTTCTTCTTCTTCGAAACTAAGAACAAAAACTGCAAGAGACAACTCGAGTAAGCAAGCGCAAAGTGTTCATAACTTACATATCAGGTACAAAAGGATAATCCTTACCATCGAGTTGACGGTTCACAATCTCTATTTCGCCAAGAACATAATCTTCTCGTTGGGTGGCATAAGCTGGCATCCCTTTGAGTATTTTCAATTCAGTTTGGGCATTTTTTTAGCTCTTGAGTCAGTTGCACCACCCGCTTCTTCACAAACGCTAGTACCCTGGCATCATTTTTTACTTGCGCAGGTGATCGAGTATCAACCCAGGGCTGTGAGGACCCGGCTGAGTTATGTTCAATTGGCTGTCAAGATCAAAAAGGAAGGAAACTTCAGAAAAGAATACAGATCAAAGTGATGCAAAAGAAAACACTCAAAACAAGAACAAGTACTTATATCATAACATTCGTTCGCAAAAGGAGTAGCAAAAGCACACTTGATGTGTGTGAGTTATATTTACAAGCCATAAAAATGAGCAGATGTCTTAAGCGCGCGACAAGGACTCAGACCTAGTCCTACGCACCTGCGACTGAGCGGTAATTGCAGCTGATCTACGCTCCATAGTAGATATGCAGGCTTCGGCCAGTCGCACCGCTGTGTCGTTAATACCCTTGAAACAAACTGGCTTCCCATCTGGCTTTTTGGGGAAGTCAGTCATAGCGGACTCATACTTGGCCACTACGCCGTGTCCTAGTAGAAGCTTGAGAGTATACTCTGAGCCGCGTACCGTAAGCTCGCGAGCAAATTCCGCCGTGGTAGACGAGCCAGGGCCAAGGGCATCAGCAAATCCTTGTGCAGTCGCAGGAACCGTGTCAGACGGGAGTACTTCCGAGTGAACGGCGCCAAGCGTGCTCGTCAGGCTGGTCAAAGTACCCTTTGCCTTCGCAGTCACGGACTCTAGCTCTGTGACAGCCTGGTCGAGTGGTAAAGGTCCACTCGCGTATCTATCGTAGTGGACATGTGATGGCCCTTGAAGAGGTTGATCTACAGCTCCAGAAAACAGTCTTGATCTCCGGTGCGTAGTTACCTGCGTCAAAAGTAAATGGGTTAGGTTGAGACTCCAAGTGCAGAGTGTGTAGTAAGTGGAAGACGTGTTTTCCCCACGAGGTGACTCGTGGGTTTAATATCGAACTCTCGGGGAATCAGTAGTGAAAAGTTTATCTCCTTATCCTTCTTTTTGGTCACCTACAAAACAAGTTAAATGTTTTGGTCCTCAACCTCACCTGTGGTTGTCAAGCACAAGGTGTAAGAATGATATCAAGATAATTATGCAATGCAAACAAGAAATAAATATGCAATGGTGGTGAATAAATGTGCAAGGATGATGATAACAATGATGAATGATATTTTTGGGTTTTTTATGATGAATGCAAGATGTAAAAGTGTTTTTGTATTTTCGGATTTAATAATGCAGAAAATGGAAAAGTGGTAAAAGTTGTTGGAAAGGTGTTTCTTATGATTAAAAATGGACCGGGGTTCATGGTTTCACAAATGCACTCTCTCTTTAATAAAGTGGCAGACAATGGAACACATAGAGTTGACATATGAGATTGCAACACAAAGTTTGATAACAAGTTACTAATTATATGGGCATCACGTCCTAACATAGAGATCTTTTGGTTATTAATCTCACTTATACTCCACCAAGATGCGAACTAAATCATAACACCTTAGTAATTAAGATAACTCAGAGTATAGCTTTAAGTATCATGACATGAAGTTAAAATAAGAACATGCTAGATCTAGTCACGGAGAAGTGGCAAGTCACCCACAACCCTTGTAGCATGGTATTTTTGTTTATCCCTAGTGAGGTAACAAAGTAAGGTAAACACCCAAGTGGATCGCGATATTACAGTGGTCAACTTACCGCACTCACCACCCCCCGTTACTCCAACTAATGCACACATCACCCCACACACGCTCCATAAACATGCTTGATCATAACAAGTAGATAAGAACGGGGTACATAATATGCATCTATACTCATAACTGAAACAAACATTGCAATCTCAAACATATATTAACTCATAAAAGATCCACCACATAGGAATTACAACGATGACCGTAATCATGTTCAGCAGCTCATACGGTACTAATTAGTGAAGCTCAAAGAGAGGAGAGATACATAAGTTACTTCCACAAACCCATAGTCCAGAGGTGGACTACTCCCTCTTCATCATGGAGACGGTGGAGATGTCGATGGAGAAGATGGAGACCACGCCGGCAGCGCCCCGCCGGAGTTTTCCCCCTCCAATCTGCAGCTCCAGATCTCTGTTTTGGTGTTTCTGTGTTTGGCGGCGCTTGTTTTCGAGAACGTCGTGGGACTTCTTTTATAGGCGTTTTTAGGTCAAGACGAAGTCGGTGGAGAAAAGATCGACGGCAGCGGAGCCTCGAGGCCCAAGTTGGTGGGCCCCACGCGGCCAGGTACAGGCCGCGTGGGCCCCCCTCTTTGGGCTTCCGGCCTCCGTTTGCTTGCTTCCTTCGCTCCCAAGTCTTCCTCCTTCCAAAATATTGACGCCTGTATTTTTCCAGGTTATTTGGACGTCGTTTGGGTCCCTGAAACTTAAAAGGAAAAAATAGGGTTTTCTGCCTGCGCAGGGTTAATTCCATAAAAATAGGAAATAAATATTTTATTCCCAAAATCATTATATAACAGTGATATAACCCTTATATGATGCAAATATGATTGGAATATGAGTGATATAGTGCAAAGTTCATGTATGCATTTTACATGCATCAACATCCCCAAGCTTAACCAATACTCGTCCTCGAGTATGAAGGTGATAAAACTAACATGGACTTTGCAATATAGCACTAACAATGGATATCAAAGATGATTGCTACTGCTACATAGAGTCAAATGATTCATTCTTCAAAGGAGTAGCAATATGCAAGATAGTTTATGAAGTGATATCAAGTATTCAAGCAAGGATGTTCAATGATAGTTCACAAAGTGTAACATAGAAGATAGTAATATGGACCACATGTATGCATAATGATAAGTAAGAACATCCTACATTGGTCATAGAGTGTAGATGAAAATCTGAATATAAAAGGTGGACACTTTGGAAAGATGTATATGTGAGTAGAGGTAAAGCATGCATAAGTTTCATCTAACTTCCAAACTCTTCTACTTAAGTTAATGATTGCAATGTGGAATTCTTGGTGTCAAGCTCTCATTACCCCTATCATAGCATCTTGAATGATTAAAGTTTAATGTGAAAGCAAATATGAGTAGTGTGCTTGATAAAGTAAAGGTTAGGTGTCTCATGCCCCTTGAATACAAGTACCTACACCATGAGTTACTCAACTTGGAAACAAAGCAAGTTCAAGTTATATATCATTGTAAGTAATAATAGTATCATCAAGAGCGTCAACTGGGGTACCTCTTGTCCCAGGATATGGAACAAGCCCATATCAAAATGACAAGACAAACAAACAAGATGAACAACCTCAACACCCTTTTTATTTACCATTGGAATAGCTTTTTATTATAAGGTGTATCACAGACGGTTCACCATAGCATGTAAGTAAATTTCCACCATGAATGATGCATGGCTTAGATTAGCGGCCCAGGCGTCTCTCTAACCATTTATACAAACTCATTTAAACTACTTCATTTCCACCTCATTTCACCATGATAGGCATCCATAAACAAAAGTACATGATATCAACTAAATGAGATGAAGGAGCATGTTGAAAGCTTTGCATGTGACAGCACATATGGGCTAACTCCCAACCTCGGACATTTATCAAGCCATAGCATCATAATCTTAATCACAATGGGTCATGTTTTATTTATGCAATAAAAGTAAAGTGTGCATCAAGTTCGTGAGAGCTATATAACCAACTTTTCCCATAACAATCAATAACATAAACATTTTCATTCAGAGGTATAGATAACACAAATATCATGATATACATACTCGGAATAGCATAAAGCCATTAGGTAGATATGGTGGACTCACTGGAATAACTTTGGTTGAAGGTGTTGGAAACAAGTTTTTACTTGTTGGAATTTTTGGGCTAGCAAGAGGGAGAAAGTTGACCATCTAGATGCATGCATGAGTGTCCATAGAACTAACTAATCCATGTTAAACAAAGTAAAATAACTTTCAGCATCAAAACATGAATAAGTGATAGCTCTTGAGAAAGCATTTGCAAATTATTACTCATAAACAAGCTCATGAATCATGCAACTATATGTATCATTAAAAATCAACTCAAACATCCCTTTTCCCAATACAATAAAAGCATCCAACATATTTCAACCCATATTTCCAGTAGATCTTTCTCATATAAATGATAGAGTGGTGGTCTCACAAAATAACAATCAAACAAAAAACAAACAAAAAGACGCTCCAAGTTTATGCGATAAAGTGTTTCGATCGAAAAACGAAGTTAGACGTGTGCAAACCGAGAGTGTGTAGGTCCAGTGGGGTTGTCTTCACATCCCCAAGCTTATGGTCTTCACCATCCTTGGATAGCTCTTGGTGCATCTCCTCCAATCCCTGTGAAAAAACTTCAAAACACCGTTTCTCCCATTTTCTTTTCTGTGGGGTGCATTAGTAGTGATAAACAAATAGGTTTCTTGCTGCATATAATCCTTAAACAAAACATCATATGAATGTCCAGAAAGTATATAATGTTGTATGCCTACTCATAAACTCATTTGATCAAAAAGATTCAAGATAAAAGTTCAAAACATGCATAAAACAAAATGGGACAGAATCTGTCTAGAAAAACAGCAGCAGTAGCAAAACGTATTTTTCTACCCTACCAAACTTTGCCGAAAAATTCCGCAAACATTCATGCATACAGAGGATGAAAATTTGCAACTACAGTTCAAATAAGAGCTCATTCGGAGTTACAGAATATGAATTAAAAATCATACCGTGCACAGATTCGTGCAGGAATAAAATCTCCGAACGCTATAAGCAACTTTCTCAATCCAAAAAGGTAAAACTTGCGGATATTCAAACCGGGTGGTGGGTCTAGATGCACCCATTAGGTAATTTATTTTTGGTTTTTTTTTTCAGAATGTCAAAAAATTCCAGAAAAAATCCGGATGTACGTTACAGCGTGATGTGCAGCATGTCCGAATTTGTCTTTTTTGCACAGGTTGCAAAAAAAGTTTTTTCACCATGCCAATTTTTGTGCTGACTTGAAATGTGTTGGAATACATGAAAAAAATTATTTTGAATTTTTTGACATTTGGAAAAATGTTTTATGGGTAGTGGGTGCATCTGCACCCACTACCCAAATCGCCGTGTCCTAAAACTTGGCACTTTATTCAAAATTCCAGAACTAAACTAAAAACAAACTCTCTTGTTACAGCAAGAGTACACAAAGAAAATCACACATAAAAATAACCGGGTTGCCTCCCGCAAAGCGCTTTCTTTATAGCCTTATAGCTAGGCTTTGATAGTTTTAATGATGCTCACATCGGAAAGAGAGCATCAAGAGAAAAATATGAAACACATTTAAGTCTAACCCACTTCCTATGCATTGGAATCTTGTAAGAAAATAAATCAATGAAGAACAAAGTGACTAGCATAGGAAGGCAAAGCAAGTGCAACTTCAAAATCTTCAACAAAAAGAGAGGAGACTTAATATTATCGTGGTATATGAAGTCATGTCTCCCTCTCTCATAAAAACTTTCAGTAGCATCATTGATAAAATCCACAATATAACCATCACATGAAACATTCTTACCATGATCCATATGCATAAAAGTATCAATATTTTCCACAGAAACAAAGTTCTTCTTACTAATAGCAATGGGAGTAGGATCATCGTAAAGAACTCGAACATGCTAGACAAGTTGTATATTAAAGGGATGGTTTTGGGTAACCCCCCCATAACTATGACAAGTTTCATGAGGATGATTGTAATTATTAGCATGATCATTTTCAGAATTAGTACCAAAGAGATTTTCAATATCAAAAGTACTATGCTTTTTCCAATCATGATCACTACTATAAGTAACAGGCATAGGATCATCATCGAATTCAGACTCATCAGCAACAACTATAATAGGAGCAACATGCTTAGGGGAAGATACCGTTTCCTCTTTTTCATTAATAAGAGTAAAACAAACATTAGTCCTCTCACATTTTGGTAAAGTAGTTCCATCTTTTATAATATTTTGTATGTAAGTGTTGGCATGGCAATTATTAACACAATAGAGATAATATCCATGTAACAAGCTATTCATATCAAGAGCACTCATATCCAACGAAGAAGTTTTTCTTGATAACTCTTCACACCCCAAAAATAATGTAAGTTCATCATGTTGATTAGGAGTGATCATGTTATCACAAAAGTCTCCCGCAATATCCTTATTAGAGGCTGAGCATTGGAATTCGAAATGCCCCTCTTTATAGCAAAGTTCACAAACAAAAGGATAGATGGCACAAACTTTTTCACCAAGATCATATAGAGCCTTGCTCCACATTCTAGTTTTTTCATTCCTATGATGGATACAATATTCTTCTTCGATCTGATTCTTTTCACAAGGTCTAAGTGCTCCACAAAAATTAACATGCTTATAACAAATAGTATTTTCAGAAGTTTGAGCATGTTTATTGCAATCATTAATAACAATTTTATTTTCCATGCAAGCGTCTTTAAAAGGTTCGTGATACTTGTCCCAATTTTCTTTAGGAACATTAATATGAGAGGCAAAGGTTTTACAACAATTAACCATAATTTGAGAATCAAGACCAAATTTAGCACTAAGCTCATGAAAACTAGCAGTTTCAGCGAAAGACTTAACGCAAGCATACTCATAGTTTATACCTGATTCTTTACCTTTATCGTTGTCCCAATCTTCAGTATTGCGTTGAATTGTTTCAAGAAGATCCCAATTAGCTTCAACCTTCTTACTTGTGAAAGAACCTCCTGAACATGCATCTAGATGATCCTTGTAATGACCTGAAAGCCTTGCATAAAAATTAGTAACAATTATTTTCTTAGGAAGCTCATGGTTAGGACATTTGAGTAATAATGTTTTCAGTCTTCCCCAAGCTTGAGCAATGCTTTCTCCATCACGAGGACAAAAATTAAAAATGTAACTCCTATCTAAATACACTTCATAAGGAATATAAAATTTAGAGTAGAAGAGAGATTCAAGCTCCTTCCACTCCAAATGAAGAGGGTCATCCAGTAGCTCATACCACTCCTTTGCTTTGTCCTTAAGTGACAATGGAATCAATTTCTTCATGGCATTCTCTTGATAAACCTACAACCTTAAACAACTCACAAAGTTCTTTAAGTTTCAGCAAGTGATCACTTGGACAGATTGTTCCATCCACTGCATAACGTTCATCCATAACCATTTCAACAATTTCCATAGGTATTTCAAAAGGAATACTTTCAGAAGGTAGATTTAGAATATCACAAGCATCATTAGAATTATCACATATAGGAGACAAAGTATTATCAAAGCAAATTTTCTCCTCCAAAGCTGGGGAACTACAAGGATCATTTTCATAAGAACTAGCTTCCCCAAGCTTAGACTTTCCCATAGCATTAGCAATAGTGTGCAAAGAATTTATAGTAATAACATTGCTACCATCATGCAAATAATTTTCCATATATTTTTTTAATTTTCTGCTCAAACACATCATGTCCTAACTCAAGATAAATTTCATAAAGCTCTCTATTTTTTTTGTTGTTTTCCATTTTCTAGTTTTTACGGGTTTTTGATATATATAAAACTAATGAGAAACTCACAACCAAACAAGTTTAAAGGAACCTCCCCAAGCTTAGATGATTGCAAGATATAAAGTCTAGTGCACACAAGAATAGAAACTTAAGCGCTACGCTCCCCGGCAACGGCGCTAGAAAACAGTCTTGATGGCCCTTGAAGAGGTTGATCTACAACTCCAGAAAACAGTCTTGATCTCCGGTGCGTAGTTACCTGCGTCAAAAGTAAATGGGTTAGGTTGAGACTCAAAGTGCAGAGTGTGTAGTAAGTGGAAGACGTCTTTTCCCCACGAGGGTAACTCGAGGGTTTAATATCGATCTCTCGGGGAATCAGTAGTGAAAAGTTTATCTCCTTATCCTACTTTTTGGTCACCTACAAAACAAAATTAAATGTTTTGGTCCTCAACCTCACCTGTGGTTGTCAAGCACAAGGTGTAAGAATGATATCAAGATAATTATGCAATGCAAACAAGAAATAAATATGCAATGGTGGTGAATAAATGTGCAAGGATGATGATAACAATGATGAATGATATTTTTGGGGTTTTTTATGATGAATGCAAGATGTAAAAGTGTTTTTGTATTTTCGTATTTAATAATTGCATAAAATGGAAAAGTGGTAAAAGTTGTTGGAAACGTGTTTCTTGTGATTAAAAATGGACCGGGGTTCATGGTTTCACAAATGCACTCTCTCTTTAATAAATTGGCAGACAATGGAACACATAGAGTTGACATATGAGATTGCAACACAAAGTTTGATAACAAGTTACTAATTATATGGGCATCACGTCCTAACATAGAGATCTTTTGGATATTAATCTCACTTATACGCCACCAAGATGCGAACTAAATCATAACACGTTAGTAATTAAGATAACTCAGAGTATAGCTTTAATTATCATGACATGAAGTTAAAATAAGAACATGCTAGATCTAGTCACGGAGAAGTGGCAAGTCACCCACAACCCTTGTAGCATGGTATTTTTGTTTATCCCTTGTGAGGTAACAAAGTAAGGTAAAACACCCCAGTGGATCGCGATATCACAGTGATCAACTTACCGCACTCACCACCCCCCGTTACTCCAACTAATGCACACATCACCCCACACACGCTCTCATAAACATGCTTGATCATAACAAGTAGATAAGAACGGGGTACATAATACGCATCTATACTCATAACTGAAACAAAATTGCAATCTCAAACATATATTAACTCATAAAAAGATCCACCACATAGGAATTACAACGATGACCGTAATCATGTTCAGCAGCTCATACGGTACTAATTAGTGAAGCTCAAAGAGAGGAGAGATACATAAGTTACTTCCACAAACTCATAGTCCAGAGGTGGACTACTCCCTCTTCATCATGGAGACGGTGGAGATGTCGATGGAGAAGATGGAGACCACGCCGGCAGTGCCCTGCCGGAGTTTTCCCCCTCCAATCTGCAGCTCCAGATCTCTGTTTTGGTGTTTCTGTGTTTCGGCGGCGCTTGTTTTCGAGAACGCCGTGAGACTTCTTTTATAGGCGTTTTTAGGTCAAGAGGAAGTCGGTGGAGAAAAGATCGACGGCAGCGGAGCCTCGAGGCCCAAGTTGGCGGGCCCCACGCGGCCAGGTATAAAGGCCGCGTGGGCCCCCCCTCTTTTGGGCTTCCGGCCTCCGTTTGCTTGCTTCCATCGCTCCCAAGTCTTTCTCCTTCCAAAATATTGACACCTGTATTTTTCCAGATTATTTGGACGTCGTTTGGGTCCCTGTAACTTAAAAGGAAAAAATAGGGTTTTCTGCATGCGCGGGGTTAATTCCATAAAAATAGGAAATCAATATTTTATTCCCAAAATCTATTATATAATTAAAACACAGGACAATGGAAGGCTAGGATAAGCAACGGAAAAAGGACGTCCCAGATTTAAAGTTGCACATGAGATCGCTAGCTGTCCGCAAAAAGAATGCCGCATATTAGCCGGTGTAGGAGTTCTGGTCCAATTGAAATACAAGAGGCAAACTTAACACACACTCTCGGACGTTCTTCTATGAATTTAATATAGGAAACCTGATTACAACTTCATCTCTCCCCCACGTATATCCATGCAGCACGCCCGCATGCAAGAACGGGAGAAACACGGCTGATTGATCCGCATGGCGTTCGGTACTCACCCATCGACGCCAAAAAGGGACGCACCGAGGCCGATAGTTTCGGCGCCCATGACATCACCGACCCAGTCCGCCGCCGATTCCGGGCAGCCGGCCGCTGTTCTTAGCAGAAGCCCAAGATCAAGCGCCTATTTCTGTGTCGATCTACGGTTTTCCACATAACAGAGGAATACTAGCACGTACACCAAATCAGACGCCCCGAGATCGTATTGACAGATTCCGATCGGTTCGACTCAGCGCCGGCCGGCGAAGCTATGAAAGTAGGCAATCACCACTTTCGTCGTGTGGTGACACAGTCCGAACTGCCCGCGCGTCTGGAATGCTCGCCACGGCGAGATATCAGTATTTTAACCAGGTGCTTTCTTCTACTATCAACGAACTGATTGATATTTATACATAGATTTGTCTGTTGGATCCTTTACCGCAAGGATCCAACTGAAAGTGGTACCTCGCGCGTGCACTAGAACCAGTCCACAGAGGACACTGACGGCGACAACGCTCGGACCATGAGAATCAAACTTGCGAGGAGCAGAAGCTATTTAGTCCTCGATGGCTCCAGGTAGTCTCTTCCTATCTTTTTTGCATTATCTTTACTTGCAAGTCAGGACTTATCTCTAATTTAAGACGCCGGGTCCGGGTGGCTGCTCACAGCTGGGAAGACATCACGGGTTAGCAGATCGGCCGATATATCTCAGGCTGATTCTAAACTACGACGCCGCCGACCACCGGTGATGTTGCAGGAGCTAGAGATGCCGAGGATGTTGATGATGCCAGAGGGTTCAGTGTCCGCGAAGAACTTCGGTTTTGCAGTTGCCTAGATGGATGTCTCTAATATAGATCAAACTACTTATGCAAGAAATTAGCAGGCGGAGTCATGAGATTTCATCTACGGTATTACGAGCAGCTCAAACTATACACTTCCTTATCGCTATCTTTGATTGATCATTGTTTATTGGAATGTTATACTAGGAGTTGATCAGGCTCCATGTGAGTATTGACTCCATGGATTTTGCCTACGGGCATCCAGCACTTCAAAGATTATTTGCATAAAGAGCATGCGCCTGATGCAAACAAATGGATGCACAAGAAGTTAAGAACATAAGCAACTCGCGTCGAGAGTGAGGTCATGGCTACATGCGCATTGCCATCGAGTCCGGCCCGCATCATCTTTCCCACGTAAAGTACACAATCGTCTATCCATCATGTCATTAGTTAAGTCGTGTCTTGATTAATAATCCATTACATGTACTGATTCTGTAGGTTGTTGCAAGCCAGGTGTTTCAGAAAGGCGGGCATGAAAAGATGGCATACAAGCTGAATACATCTCCTAGCGGTTAAAAACAACGCAGGGCCTGGGCGGTCACCACGCTGCAAGCGCTCACGATCTAAGATGTGGTCATGAAGACTAAACGTTGAGACAATATTGGCGTGTACTAATTTGTTCTAATCATCGTGGTATTCAATCCACAAAAAGGAAATTACGGTAAGTAGAATGCATCAACATGGTCGATTTGGTGGAAATTGAGTGACATATTTAATTTACCTATGTCCTGCAGAAAATCCACAACAAGCATGAGATGGCAGAACGTGAGACCTTTTGTGGATCCAATGGCAACAAAATGCCTAGCACACAAGATTCTGGATACCTAGGACAAGTCTGATGTCAATCCGACGAGAAGCGACGCATCGATGGATCTAGAGGTGGTTATGACGAATGGTAACATGGCCTATGCCCGCCAACACAGTGGCATGACAGTAATTTTGGCGAGTCGCCATGATACCAAGGTATCTGATTTTCCGATCGCACCCGGAAGTTTAAGGTCCACTCCCTACTCCAGAATTAATTTTCTCGCGGATTCATCCACATTCACCAAGTCGATTCAAACAGGTCTGGTCTTCTCTTCCAACATGAGGTTTGCATGGTGGCATCAATAAGATTGATCAAGGTATATGAAGAAGTACATGCAACTGCAAGACGTTGTAGATGCATCATATGGAAGACATATGTAATTAACTGACAGTTAAGACGAGAGAAGCACCCGGGCACGCCGTGGCGTCTGACAACTACAAACGCAACATGGTTTAACAGGAGGTAAATAAAATAAATATGTCACTCAATTTCTTATCTATAAATTTCAGAATAAAAAGTAAATTAAAAGATTGATGTTCCTATATCTCCATAGGTGGGTCATTCTTTTTCATATGCAAAATTTAAACTGTCAAAAGTTAAATCTAGCAGTTAACAGCTGAATTTCGCGCATATACTATTATGCTTACTGCTGTTCAGATTCTTTAAACCCAATCTCTTTGTTAATGAGGACAGAATGTGCACTAAGTTGCAAAGAAGTACAGCAATTCTGTAATATATGTGCCTAGAGTCCAAGACCTATCCCCTGGTGTTGTTGCATTGTTGTGCTTCGCTGTTCTGTTCTTGCAAACAAAGTATATACATCGGATCGAGTTCAAAATCTGCAGCCGCTGTGGTAATGTTATCCCTCTCATCAGGGACGTAGAATAGCTCAGGCCAAATAACTAGCTTTTGGTAACTGAATGTCTGCTCCAATGCACCCGTGTAGACACTCTTCACCGTTGGAATAAATAAGTATAGCCATGCTGATGTACTTTTTTGTATACTTACTTAGATGTCTGTGGTCATATCTCCTGGAAATTCATGGGGGAGTATCGTACCGTCAAGCATATGTGATCTAATCATGATATGTTTTGTTTCAATGCATTTGGATTTCATATAATTTGTTAACTTGAGAACACAATATTTTTATGTTTACTAGATATAACATCTTCTTCCACACAGTTTTCATAGTTTCTGTAAAACTTAGAGTTATATGGACATATACAGTTTGGCATCTTCTTGGAAAACACATGATATTGATGCATAGTCGGTGTTTCGTTATTCTATTACTTCTCATTACCGTGGGAGAGAGGAGAGCGGCCGATCTGAACGCAGCGACAGATGCCGCCTGCTATCTCACCATCGGTCATCACGCGGGGATGCGCGCCGTTAAAGGTGAAAGAATGCCAGCCGAGCAGGAATACAGAGGAATACTGGGAGCATTTATATGACGGTGGAGCCAGAGAATTTAATGACAATCTGTGCCAGCCGCACATTTTTTACCGCAACCCGGGCCAACCCAGCAGATTCCTCTTCTCCTTCCTCACCATTTCATTTCGTCTCCTACATTCGTCGTCGAGCACCTGGCCGCGTATTTGGTCTTCAACCGCGGCGATCCAGAGCACGACCACTCTTCTCCGTCCAAGAAGAAGCACTGAAAGTGGCCAGGAAGGAATCCAGGTACGGACACTTAAAATGAAATGGATTAGTAGCTGTTTCCTTCTCGATCGGGTTGGTAAAATTTCACAGCAATCAAGGCACGCCGATCTAGAGTAGTGGCATACTAGGAGTACCAAAGCAAATTCCAAGCAAGTGACTTCCTCCAGATCCGACGGTCATCTTGTTTCTTCTTCCTTCCTTCCTCCAGCCAGCCCCACGCGGCCTCGACGAGGGCGTGCTCCGGGAGGCAGCGGCCATGCGCATGGAGGCGTCCGCCGCTCACCACCAAGATCCGGGGTCCGCAGTGCTCTGGCCGGCGAGCCACTGCCGCCAGTTGCTCCTGGCCGCCCCCAAGCTCCACCGGCAGCCGTGGCCCTCCTTTTCGTCGGCTGCAGACTGGCTTGGATCCGTGGTGGAAGACGCGAGATCTTGTTCTAGATCTTCTCCTTCCTGTCGGATCTAGAGCGACTTGGATCTTGGCTTTTTTAGTTCCGGTCATGAATCTTCTCGTGTTGACTTTTCCATTTCCAGGATCCGAAATTTCTTAGTTTTGTTTGAACTCTAGATTTTTTTCTCCAGGTCCATGATTCCTCTTGGAGGCGTTCTGTTCATAATATTTTTTTTTTGGAGATTTATGTTCATGGGACATTGAAACATTTTGGTGTTTGTGGAAAAATTATTGACTTGATTTTCTCTCTGATTATGCTATGCTACTCATCTCCTCTGCATTTCTAATGTTACATGGAGACAATTATTATGTAAATTACACAGACTAACATGTTTCCATGCATTTTTTTCTTCTTCCTAATCCGAATCTGAATTTTTTCCTTCTTTCTAATCTGTATTCTTTTTGAAATTTGGGCCAGAATCTATATATTCTTGGAATTCTGTATGTAAAAATTGTCCTTGGAAATCTGTATGTCGATGGAAAAAATTGGGCCAGAATCTATATGTTCATGGAAATCTGTATGTTCATGGCAAAAAATGGCCTAGATTTTTTTTGTCCAGCTCGGAAAAATTTCCCCTTTGATTCGTGTGTTTTTCATGGATCTAGATGGGGGCGCGGGATGGTTCATGGACGTGATGGGGATTTCATTTTGGCCATTTTAATTCGGATCGACGACTTGCTCTTTACCGATGAAAACTTATCTTTTCCCTGGATAAGTTTTTTTAATATCTATGCTGCTCATGCTCTGAAGCAAAAATCTGTTCGGACTAAGATGCATGCTGTTCTTGGTCAGATGACTGAGATGCATGCTGTTCTTGGTCAGATGCAAAAGGAATAGTATTCATTATTACATAAAAACGAATTTGGATTCATCTTTTGGACATGCAGTGCTCTCTAAACGTGATTTATTTGCTGCAATCACATGCAGGAGCGTGAGGCCGTGGTGGAGGCAGCGGAGCTCGTCCTAAGAGGTTGTTCATGGACATCGTGGCGCTTGTCCGGCGAGGCCGTGGTGGAGGAGGGCGAGCTGTGTTTGCGCGTGGGCGAGAGCTCCGGCGGCGTCTTCATCGGAAGCCTCTTGCATAAGCATCTTCTGAGGCAAAATGGCGTCGTCCCCCCATACCTGCCCACGGTGGAGTTGCTTCCTTCCATTTCCACCTCGACCATGGAGTTCATGTTTGTCCGCGTTGTCGAGCACGCGAAAAATGGGGATTTGTTGAGACTGCAGTTTAATATCCGATTTTTTCTTCTTTTCCCTAAAGTCCCCGATTTGATGAAGAGCTGTGCTGCTGGGCAAGTGCACGTTGCGTGCTCTGCACTCTTTTGATTTGATGTTTCACTCCCTACCTGGATATTAATGAATTTCGGGCCTGGCGTGTGTATCGAACCATGCAGTTGAACCAAAAAGAAACTGTCGGTCCGGTAAAAATGACACATTGTAAAAATGCAGCTAGCTGCCAAGAAAGGCACTTGTCATTTATTACCTGTTGGGACGACCATCACTGTTAGTAAAAACGTAAATGCGCTAATCGACCATCTAAAAAAGGCTACAGTTCCTTCTGATTTCTTGCTTAATCTAGCCGGCACTACATAAAATCACGGTGTGATGAAAACCGTCGCTGTCACGTCTGCTTCACACCTCTTCCGTCGTTGCGACCTCGGTCAGCACACTGACCGCGTGGACTGGCAGAACAGCATCGCCAACATGATTATGGCCGCTAAAAGTATCAAATAACGGATGTTAATCTCGGTCTCGCGTAGAACGCCCGCCAAGCCGAACACTGCATTGGTACCTCCCCCGGCAGCCTGTAATATAAGATTAATCCCGTTACCGGTGATGTAGTATGCGTAATGATGCTCCCAGTACCAAAAATTGCTACTCGTCCTCCTGGAACATTGTGTTCATGTCAAACAAAAAATTGCTGAATCCAAAAAGCTTGGCGTTCCATGCAACACGGCGAGTCACTTACCGACTGGTTGGGGCACTTGTAGAAACGAACGCCTGGGTTTGCTTCGGTCCCGAAAATCCACCACTTAATCCTACTTCCGGGGCATCTTGGGCACATGATCAGCGGCAATAGGGCGAAGAGGTGCGTGCACTGGACCGACGCGTCTGGGTGGAACTTTGAGACATGGCTGCTGCACTCTATGCAGGTTGGTGTGGAATGAGCCATGCAGCCAACCGAGGCATTATATAGGCACGGTAACAAATAAGTTTACGTTATACAGTGCTCGTCAGAGAGCTCCAACGGCAACCTGCATGCGTGATGTGGCTCAATAAATTCCTAGCAGCTTTAGCTCCGGGCCCACCTGCATCGTATATCAATGTTCTTCTATACGAAGCCAACTAGTTCTCCTGGCAGATTAATACACAACCTGGCAGGCTGCTGTACCAAACGCGAGCCAATGAGAAGCAGAGATAGAATGCGTGCATCTGCCGCCCAGGGCAGAGAGCCATTTCCCGGGAGCTAGATATATTTTCTGCACACTACCAGCGTTTAAATGTTGAAAGCATCAAGTCGAATCTTTAATGTGCGTGATTATGATGTGATGAACAATGCCGAAGTAGCAAAAAGACTCGCTGATGCACCCAGTGATTTAAGGTACTGCTGGGAGCATTAAATCTAATAAATATCCTTTAACATAAAGAGAACATATTTGTTTGGGCCCAACATGGACAATGCACGAATAACATAAGGTTACCATTCTTAAAGTATTAAATTTATAAATAAATATCCGATGAAGTTTTTCTAAATTTAATAAATCTTGCTGCAAAATAGTAAGTGCATAGTCTAGCCGCGTAAATGCGTGGGCCACCCCGCTAGTTCATTATATAACAGTGATATAACCCTTATATGATGCAAATATGATTGGAATATGAGTGATATAGTGCAAAGTTCATGTATGCATTTTACATGCATCAACATGTCAGCAATTCCTTCAAAAAGAAGTCAGACAAATAGTATATCAGCGAAAAACACTCGAAACCAAAAAGAAGATGTTAGACAGAAAGTTTTTGCTAACCTCCAGCAGCTCGGGCGAGGGTCGAGAGGCGTTCAGCATACTCTTTCTCGCGAAGCGCAGCCGCATTTTGAGCATCTTCAAGTGCCTTTTTCGAGCTGGCTCGCTGGGCACTCCAGATCCTTCACCTGTTTCTTCAGGTCCTCCACTTCCTTCTCAGCTGATTTCTTGTCACCTGAGTTAAGGCACATGCAACTTAATTATAAACAGAAAAGCCAAAGCAGATTGAACTTTGTCATAAATTAGCAAAACTTACTGGCAAGTTCAGTCGAGCTAGAGAGGAGAGAGTCCCTTTCTTGCTCCATCTGGACGTAAGCTTGACCCCAGGTGGCCAGATTGGCAAAGATCGTCTACAAAACGCATACAAATCGCATTTATTACTCACAAAAATACCCGCGCGCGGAATACAAAGAAGAAAGCTTACGTGTTCAGTCTAGGATGTGGGCTTCGAGGAGGATGCTTCAGCAACTGGAGGCACATCAGCCTTAGCCTTAGTCACTTCCAGTCGCCGCGTCAGCGGTGGTCGGAGCGGCTTCTGGAGTGGTCTCAGCCGGAACCACAGTCGAGACAATGGTGGTCGGGCGAGGAGACAGCTGTCCGCCCATGGCTCTGTGCAAAAGATCAATAACAGCATAAGACAAATATCATGGCAATGCAAGTGGAAAAGCAAAAAAAATTGTCATGAGGAGGAACATACTCAGACTCGTCCTCGTCAGAATCGGGTTCAGCACCAATGCGCAGAACTCCAAAGCGAGTAGCCCTATTCGAGGGCGCTGGAGGAAGGGAAGCCAAAGGAGGAGCGGCCAGGGGAGAGGTCTGGGCAGGTGGGGATGTACCCGAGTGGCCATCATCTTGCAGATCATCTTCCTTGGACTCGCTGCTCGGAGAATCAGAAGGAATCATACGCTGACGCTTGACGCGGCGAGTGCTCGCCTCGGGCTCAGTCGAGTGCGCGGCGTCCTCCATTACTTGCTCTACTTCTTCTTCTTCGTCCTTTTTCCCTGCCTCCTCCATAGCACCAACAGGTGGAGTGTGGGCAGAAGGGATTTCAGACACGGGCAGCTTGGACTCATCTTGCGGCTCCGCCTCCAAAGAGGGTCCTGCCTCAGGTAAAGGGGGCAGAGTGGAGGCCGTCGAGTGGCCCTGCGCATATAAAAATAAAGGCGCCGCAGTCATAAATACAATCGCCAGAAATCTAGCACAATCGAACGTTGAGGAAACTACGAGAAAAGTTCATACTTACCTCGGGCAAGGCATTGTCTAGACCATACGGAGAGTGCGGGAAGTTGAAGTTGATTGTTTCGTTAGTCTTGATGCTGGTGTTCCTCTTCACATGGGCATCCAGCTCATTGGGCGACAACTCCACGGTGCTCATCCTACTGGCGTCGAGTTGGCCCTCGTATCGCCACATGGGATTGACTCGGAGGCGAAGAGGCCACACCCGCAGTTTGACGAAGGTGCTGATCAACTAGACACCGGTGACAGTGCCAAGTAGTTGACCAACTCTCTCCATAAGAGGCGCGGCTTCCTCCATCTCCTCAGTCGAGAGTTGATGGTCTCAAGCCTTCGTCTTCAGCAGAGGCTTCCCAATCGAAAAAGCGGGGACCACCTCCTGGGGGACGCTGACATAGAACCACTTGCTCCTCCAGCCTTGTGCAGAATCGACTGCCTTCAGGTTGAAGTAGTGGCAGTCGTTCCGCACCTGGACCCCAAACCCACCGATTGGGCATGGGCGTCCACCCCTGCACATGTGGCGCACTTGGAAGATTGACTTCCACAGTGCCTAGCTAGGGGATACCCCCAAAAAAGACTCGCACAAAACCATGAAGCAGCCAATGTGCAGAATGTTGTTGGGGGTAAGGTCATGGATCTGTACCCCGTAGGCGTACAGCAGTCCACGAACAAAATCATGCGGAGGAAGAGAAAAGCCGCGGGGTAAAAACTCCGCAACTCGCCGGCGCGGGGTTCAGGGAGTACCTCCCTGTTCGACGGAGCACGAGCTGCAACTTGGTCCGCCGGTGGCAGCAAACCCTTCTGTCGATAGGACGGCAGTTTCTTCTTGGTGACTGTTGATCTGGCCCAGTCACCGGAGACCTTCTTCAAAGCAGCGGCAGGATTCGCCGCAACAGCCGCATCTTCTTTCCCCTTCTTCCCTGGGTCAGCAGCAGAACAGGAAGGGGCGGTAGCAGCTCTTTTCTTCGGCGCCATGACCACGCAAGGAGCAGCGATGAGCTTGAGGAGTAGCAGCAATGGCGAAAAGGGCGCAAGAAGGGAGATGAGAGGGAAGCAGAGGAGGCAAATGGCAGGGTAAAAATCTTGCGGAAAAGGGATCTATATTTACCTAACCGCGCAAAGCAATCCCAGCCGTCCGTGCGCAATCTGTGAAACACGTGGCGTGCCCAATACGCACGCAAAACGAGGAAGTTATTATTACGTGGCGAAAATTTCGCCACGACCTGTCAAATCGGAACTGAAGCGGCGTCCTCTGCGGTTAAACAGTGGCCCCACGAGGACGTGTCTTGTCAAAATTCTGCGCGCACGCTAAAAGCGTCATGCATGACGTCATCCATCGGGCAAAGCCGTGGGGTGTAAAGAAGGATAGTCGAGTATTCGTTCGACTGGTTCAAAATCACAAAGTTTTCAAAGTTTATCGATTAGGTAAAAAACATACATTTGGCATGCTGTCAAGTGACATGTACTCCCATCGGGAGCGTGTAAATTTTTTCTTTGACTAACATATGCAGGAAAATACGAAATTGAGATTATCCTCCATTACAAGTAATAAAGCACAATCTCGGGGGCTACTCCCATCGGTAGCGCTGTCGCGCACCCGATAGATTCAAAGGCAAAAAAAAGGGCAGTCGGTTAGCAACTCGACTCAGTCAAAAGCAAAAAAGCAAAAAGTCAAAAGAATTTCCGAGCTACGTTAGTCGATGATGTTTCGGATGCTGCATGCAAAAGATGCAAAGGTAAGACCCGCCGATTAGTCGAGCAGGGCTAAGGGCCACTCCGGCAGTGTTAAGTCCTTAAAATTTTCTGTGTCAGCAGACATGATGAAAATCCTGGCGGACGCGCTAGGTAGCAAAATTGAAACTACAGAACAATTTAGTAAGACCTCAACGGCCTGAGTCGAGTCTGTCCAGTATGTTCCAGATTCGAGTCCGGGGACTCGAGTTTGATTGAAGGCTAGTAAGGTTTTGCCCGAAAGTGCAGTTAACTAGTCTCGATATATCGAGTAAAACCAGGCCTACTATGTCGTAATCCCTTGGAAAAGCATAAAACATAACCAAAAATCGATAAGATCTTCATGAATTATTCACAAAAATCATAAACGTACAAATGAAAGAATGACGTGCACAGTCGAGAGAGTCCTTGCCTGATTCTTCGAGTCAGCCATGCACTCGGGGGCTAATGACGAGGATATACCAAACGGATACCCTACCATGAGGGTAACTTGTGCACGTGATGACTAAAACCCAATTGTCAATAACCCAATAAGGCCCAGGAAAAGAAGGCCCAAGACGAAGATAGTTTCCCAAGTTAGGCATAGTCGGTTGTAGTTTCCTTGTAAAGTCCTAGTCGGTTACGTATCCGAGACCTTGCCCCTTTATAAGGGCTGGGAGGGCGCCCGATAGAGGACACGCAATACTAGAACCTCCAAACCCTAGCGAGATTGACCCCTTGCTAGACCCTTGTAACCACAACATATTCCACAATCAATACAGACAAGCAGGAAGTAGGGGTGTTACCTCAGTCGAGGGCCCTGAACCTGGGTAAATCCCGCTTGTCAGCCGACGATTCTACTAACACTACGCATTCTCTACCACATAAATCTAACCCTAGGTACTCAACTATGGGTATTGCCGAGGACACCCCTCGTCAAAGAGCGATAGGAAAGGAGCTTCTCAAGCTACAGGTGGCAAAATTCATTAGGGAGGTGAAACATACTGATTAGTTGGCAAACCCTGTAATGGTTCCAAAACCTAATAAAGATCTCAGGCTTTGCATCGACTATACCGGTTTAAACAAGTGTTGTCCAAAAGACCACTTCCCTTCACCACGTATAGATCAGGTCGTAGATTCCACGTCCGGCTCCGAGCTACTTTGTTTTTTGGACGCGTACTCCGGGTACCACCAAATCAAAATGCGAAAGTCGGACCAGTTGAACACTTCGTTCACCACTCCTTTCGGAACCATCTGCTATGTTATGATGCCCTTTGGCCTAAAGAACGTTGGGGCAACATACCAGCGATGCATGCAAAGATGCCTAAACGAGCAGATTGGCCGCAATATTCACGTCTATGTTGACGACATTGCCATCATGTCTCGTAAAAAGGCAGATTTGCTGGATGACCTGCGAGAAACCTTCGATAATCTCCGATCATACAGGTTGAGGCTCAATCCAAAGAAGTGTGTTTTTGGAGTTCCTGCCGGCAAACTGCTTGGCTTTATCGTTTCCGAACGAGGAATTGAGGTCAACTCGGAGAAAATCAGAGCTATTCTCAACATTACCAGACCACATTGTCTGAAGGACGTGCAGCGCCTTGCCGGCTCAGCTGCAGCCGTCAGTCGGTTCATAAGCCGCCTAGGAGAAAAGGCAATGCCTCTCTACCGGCTCTTGAAGAAACCGACAACTTTGAGTGGACAGATGAAGTTGATGCCGCCTTGCAGCAACTCAAGGCCGCATTAACGACTGCCCCAATCCTGGCTGCACCCCAGCCAGAAGAACCAATGATGTTGTACATATCAGCAACTAACATGGTTATCAGCGTAGTCTTGGTGGTAGATCGAAAGCCGGAAGGTGTAGATGTTTCCGAACAGCGCCCCGTCTACTTCATCAGTGAAGTTTTCTCTCCATCCAAGCAACACTACCCGCACTACCAGAAACTGGTCTACGACGTGTTCTTTGCCGCCAAAAAGTTGAGGCACTACTTCCAGGAACACTCGATAACTGTGGTGAGCAAGGCGCCCCTGGGAGACATCATCAACAATGCCGACGCAACGGGCCGAGTCGCCAAGTGGGGCATCGAGCTCGCCGCCTTCGACATTGCATACAAGCCCAGGAACGCCATCAAATCTCAAGCCCTGGCTGACTTCGTGGCAGACTGGACAGAAGGAGCAGACGACGTGCCTCTCCCTGAGTCAGAATACTGGATCATGCACTTTGACGGATCAAAGATGCTGCAGGGGTCTGGGGCTGGCGTCGTTCTGAGAAACCCGCAAGGAGACAAGATGAGCTATGTGCTCCAAATACACTTCAAGGCAACCAACAATGTTGCCGAATATGAAGCACTCCTGCACGGGTTACACTTAGCCAAGGAGATTGGCGTCCAGAGAATCTTATGCTACGGAGACTCAGACTTGGTGGCACAGCAAATACGCGGCACATGGGACACCAAAAGCGCCACCATGGCGGCTTACCGTGTTACTGTGGATGAATTTGCAAAGTGCTTCCTAGGGTATGAGGTCCGCCACATCCCAAGAGCACAGAACGAGGCAGCCGACACTCTGGCTAGACTCGGTTCTGAACGCAAGAAAGTGCCAAGGGAAGTTTTCCTGGAACACCTCTACAAGCCATCCATCAAAGGAGTCGACATCCTCGACCCTGAATCTGCAGAGCCTATTGGGGAAGCCAGTTACGTCGTCTACCTGGTTAAGCCAGATTGGACGACGCCATACATGGACTTCCTGGCAAACCAGGAGTTGCCGGATGATGAGGTTCTGAGACGGAAAATAATTCGAAGAGCCAAAGCATTCACGATAATCAATGGCGAGCTATACAAACACAGCACCTCAGGAATATACCAGCACTACATTTCGCCTGAAGAAGGCAAAGAGTTGCTGGACGAGATACACTCCGAAGTCTACGGGGGCACCATGCATCATCCTTGTCACTTGTCACAAAAGCTTTCCGCCAAGGATTTTACTGGCTGACGGCAAAGCAGGATGCGGAAGATATCGTAAGGACATGTAAGGGCTGCCAGATGTATGCTCGGCAACCAAATATGCCGGCTCAGGAGCTCAGAACAATACCTATCACCTAGCCTTTCGCAGTCTGGGGCTTGGATATGGTCGGCCCATTCAAGACGGCACCTGGCGGCTACACGCACTTGCTTGTGGCCGTAGACAAGTTCACAAAATGGGTTGAAGCTAAGCCTATCAAAAAGCTTAACAGCGCCACTGCCGCCAACTTCCTGTGGGGAATAATCTCTCGGTTCGGCGTGCCTCACAGCATCATCACCGACAATGGCACGAACCTCTCCCAAGGCGAAGTCGAGGAGTACTACCACCAGCATGGCATTCGTTTGGATCTGGCTTCCGTTGCACACCATCAGGCTGTCAAGTAGAGCGTACAAATGGTTTGGTCTGGAAGGGCTAAAACCTCGTCTCGAAGTACCATTGCACAGGGCTGCAGGGGCTTGGGTCGACGAGTTGCAATCTGTCCTTTGGAGCTTGCGAACAACTCCAAACAGATCAACTAAGCTTACCCCTTTCTTCCTAGTCTATGGTGCAGAAGTTGTACTGTCATCCGACATGATGTTCGATTCCCCCAGGATCCAAGCCTACGTCGAGCAAGACGTAGAAGATGCAAGACATGACGCACTGGACCTACTTGATGAAGAGCGAGACGTTGCCTTGGCGAGATCCGCCATCTATCAGCAAAACCTGCGCCGCTATCATAGCCGCAGGGTCAAGAAACGCAGCTTCAAGGCAGGTGACCTGGTCCTCCGCCTAATCCAAGATAGGAAGGGCTTGCATAAGTTATCCCCGCCATGGGAAGGACCTTTTGTGGTCAGCAAGGCACTGCTCAATGGATCCTACTACCTGATGGATATACGTGATGCTTACAAGAAGAACAGGGGACGCAAGCGCAAGTGCGGAGTTGACGACTAATATGATGAAACTAAGCGTCCATGGAATATTGAGCAGCTACGTCCTTTTTACACTTAGCAATTATCCATTGTAATAAGTACACTATGATCATGAAATAAAAGTCTGTGGTTTGCTCATCCTGCTTTGAGACCATGCCATCACTATTTTCCCTATGTCAAATTGTTACCCAAGTTTTTTGCCTCGTGCCAGTGGTTCCAACGTTTTTGACATAAGCCGCCTGTCGGCAACCTCTAAACGCAAACAACTTTTGCACCGCCTAAACCTGATTACTTGTTTGCATGTGTACGGGTCGCCTAGTAGTATGTAGTTGGCACCAAAATACCGACTTCGGTCTTTGTGTCTAAACTATTTGGTATAGCACCTAGTTGGCACAGCCGAAGTAACTGTGATGAGGTACTGTCGGCATATGAAAAGTTAAATACATAAGCACAAGTACTTGTTCAAGCGGGCCACTTAATAAAAATAAGACTACCATCAAGTGTAGCACAAAAAAGTTGGCCTTCACAAAATAAATTTACACGCATAAGTTAAGTTTTTTCACGTCATAGTGTAACGCATCAACTTAATAAAATGTGCAGGGATACATGGTACTGAGGCCGCCAAATCAAGGAGGAGATCTTGGATCTACTGGGAGCTGCCGCCAACATTCTTGGGGCTGGCATCGCCTTCCGGCAGGATGTTTTCAGCCGCCAAGGGCTCGGCAGCAACACTTGGGGCTGCCGCCAAGCCGCCTTCTGCGCTTGGGGCTGCCGCCAAGTCTTCTTAGACACCAGGAGCTTCTACTGGGGTGGCTTGGGCACTTTCGCTTGGGGCTGCCTCTGAGGTGGACGCTTCGCCGACAACAAGGTGGGGATCAGGATGTTCCTTGAAGAACTTGGAAATGTCCACCATGTTGGCTACGCGCATAGCGTATCCCTGGACGGCTGCCAGCACTCCCAGCTTGTCGATCGGGTTGCCTTCGTCGTCCTCAGCCGGCATGTACTCCGTGGCTTGCCGGATGTCGACGTCAGGGTACCAAGCCTTGAGCAAAGCCAGTGCAATCTTCGCGCCCCCGCGTGCCGCCGATCGTTTGATGCTGTCGTGCTCGGTGCCAATCCTGTCCAGCAGCTCTGGAAGGACTTCGAGATCAACGTCGGCCCAGCCAGAACCAGGAAAGATCTTGGCGGCCAACGCGGTTTCCGACTCGACGACACGAGTCACCAATGCACCGACAAGGCGGATACGCGAGGAGTGCGTGTAGTGTCGGCGGAATCCCCGAGACCTGCCGGCACTGAAAATTGTAGACAAAAAAGTTAAGCGCCCAGATGCTCTCGCAGAAAAAAGAGGTGAAGGAAATGAGCTTACCAAGGACATGCTCATGGAGGGCAGCTGCCTCGTTCTCGTGTTCGACAAGCTTGCCGGCCAGCTAGTCTTGTTGCTCCTTGGCATTCTTGGTCACCTCGGCCAAGTTGCGGCCAAGGTTGTCCAATTGACCCTGCAGCTGGCTAAGAGTGGTGGCGTGGTCCTAGTCTCACTTCTCCAGCTCCTTGGTATGCTCCTCTTTCCGCCGAGTCAGCTCGGCCTCCAGATCTGCAGCTTCGTTTATCAGCGCTTGCATGTTAGTGGAGCTCTTGAGAATATCTTGAGCAGCATTTAACAATTCTACAATTCAAAGAATTGAAAGTCCGGCTAAGTTTCTTGTCGGCAAACAAACTAGCAAAATGGCGGACACAAAAGGCAAAAATGCAAAAACTTTTGTCACCTTCATCCTTCTTGCGCACCTCTTCAAGGCTGGCAAGTTGGCCGTCACGAAGCTCAAGGTCCGCCTTAAGTTGCCGGCATTCCCGCACCTTCTTCTCAAGAGCATGGAATATATCTTGATTAGAGGTCAACACAGTCTGCAAAAGCCGGGGAAGGAGTCGTCAGTAAAGAACCTTGCCGGCTAAAATGCAATTTTAGTCGACTAAGTCCTTAGGGGCTAGGGGTATACTTACGTCAACCTGCTCCTCCAGTTTGTTGTATCAACCCCGACTGCTTTTGCGCATGTTGGCCACGGTGTGGCGCAACTCTTTGGATTTGGCAGGACTGGGCATGGCCTCCGAGGCTCCGGCAGCTTCCTCCGCCTCTGTCGCCTCTTTCTTCACGGCGATAAAATGTGAGGCGTCATTAGCTGGAGCTTCAGCCTGAGTTGAGGTAGAGGTGGTGGTGGCAGAAGGCTCACCCGCCACGTATGTTCCCTCCATGAATATCACGGGGATGGGAGTGGTGGGGGTGACTGCCGGCGAGCTGCGTAGGAGCTTGCCCCTGCCGGCGCCTATCTTGACATTGGCCCGGAGCTTGGGCATGGCGGGCCTCGCGCTGAAAAATTCAAGGGCAAGTATCAAGTTAGCATAAAGGGTTGAAATAAAGAAATGCAGCCAGTGTAAGTCGAAAGCTTACCGCTTGGTGGGGACGTTGCCCCCCAGGGCCCCGTCATCCGCCTCGGTGACCATCGCCGCCTTCCTCTTCTTCTCCACATCCTTGGTGGCCGCAGCGCCCACCTTGCGCTTACGGGGCATGCCGGCTCCTGGCTCATACCAGTTAGGGGCCAGCTCGTCGTCCCCCAAGGTGGCAAGCTATGATAACAACAGTTGGTTAAAGGCGGCAAATAAGTAAATAGCATGAAGACATAAAAACATGCAGGTTGCCGGCTTACCTCGGGGACTGGGTTGTCATGGGTGAACATGGGGACACCCTCAGTGGTCTTAATCTTGCTGGGCACAATGAGTGCCCGCAAACGGTACAGCAGAGTGCTTTCTGGCAAAGCATGTCTGCCGGAAGGATCTGCCTGGTACTCGCACATCTTCAGAGGTCGATGGCGGAGTGGCATGATCTTCCTGGATAGCCAGCAGAGGACGGTGTCTACACCGTCAACGCATGGCGGCACCATGGTCTTGGTAAGGAACTCGATCCGCCTAAAACGTGGCGCTGTTCCTCCGGCAACACGAGTGCCGCCTTCTCCGTCCAGCACGCCTTGTGGATGGGCGGGCTGTTCACAAATTCAGGAATCCCCACCGCCGAGCCGGGTGCCGGGATATCCTTGCAATAGAACCAAGTACTGGTCCAATGCTTCACCGACTCGATGTACGGTGTCTTGGGGTAGAAACTTGGTTGGCGGCAGTTGAAAGTGACACTGCCGCACGTTGCTAAACTACCGTCCGCCAACGTTTGCCGGCGGCACAAAAAGCAATACTTGAAGAGCTCTACCGTAGGGAGAATGCCTAGGTAGCCTTCGCAAAGCGCCTGGAAGCCGGCTAGCATTAATATACTATTAGGCGCAATGTTGTGTGGCTGCAGCCCGTAGTAGCTAAGTACCGCGCTGAAGAAGGCGGAAGGCGGAAATCCCATACCGCGTAGTAGGTGGGAGGTGAGGATGACCCTCTCTCCGTCTTGAGGATCCGGGACGGACTCGTCGCCTGGCAGCCACCAAGTGCAGTCCTTCTTGGGCGGGAGAAATCCGCCATCCACCAGCTCCTCGAGGAAGGGCTCCGTCACGATTAGCGGAAGCCAGTAGCGGGAGCCCAGCTCCGCCGGCTCATCTTCTTCCACGGCGAGCTCGTCGCCGCTAGACTCCACTTCTATGACGGCCTCCGCCGTCCCCATTGAAGGAAGGGGATAGGAAGATGAAGAGGCCGGTGGTGGCGCCGTCGGAGCCGAAGAAGATGATGGCGAAGCGCCCGTCTCTGTGAACGGAGGAAGGGAAGACATCGGGACGGTGTCGATAGCCGCCGCCGCTGCCGCAGACCTATCATCGACGGAGCTGGCCATCTGGAGGCTTGAGTGCGGTGGTGGGAGCACGCCGGAGTTGCGGTTCGCGTGGAGGAGCACGAGCGAGAGAAGAGCGCGAAGCGTCGGGGGCAAATGGCACGGTGAAAAATTCACCGGAGTCCCCGAAGCATTTAACCTTCCCGTGCTCCGAGATTCGTGCGAAGTAGTGGGGTGGCCACGATCTCCGACACGTGTCCACCATCCGCATAGTGGCGGCGACGAGCGGTGCCGGTGCCTCGGTTCTCGCGATTCGTGGGTAGGTCATCATGACTTGTCAGGGTTTCAAACTGTCGTGGACCCATTGACATCATCATTGACCTGACCCGTCAAATCAACAAGACATTTTAGGAAAGATTCATGACAGGCGGCCAGTCCATCTATCCCATGTTGACGGCACTGGTCCGGCTCATTACTTGTCGGATCACTGCTAGTTTCAACTGTGGAATGGTTCAAGCTCTACATTTGCCGGAAGATTGAATATTAACTACAAGGCGGCGACTAAAGAACTTCAACCTTTCCAGGGGCTAATGTTGGTAGAATGTCACCTAGGGGTGCCACCAACATGGCCTAATCCGGCTAGTCCAGGGTGGCCCATAAGTGGTGGTGAAGGCTTTTTGCCTACCAGGCGGCCCAGATAGCCGACGACCAAGAAGGCGGATGCCGGCAAGGAGGAGGCCCAAGACCGAAGCCCACCAAGACCCAGATGGAAAGCGGCAGACTTGCCGGCTAGGTTTAGGACTCTGTATACTTGCCGGATACGTAATCCCCTTGTAACCCTAGGTCTGGCAGTCTATATAAGCCGGACCAGGGAAGCCTCTGATGACGTGAAATACACACGTTCGTTGGGAACCCCAAGAGGAAGGTATGATGAGTACAGCAGCAAGTTTTCCCTCGGTAAGAAACCGAGGTTATCGAACCAGTAGGAGATGCAGGCGCTTCTGAAGGTGTCAACAACGCCAGAAAAGTGGTGTTGGTGGTTGACTTGGAACCTGCACACAACACAACCAAAATACTTTGCCCCAACTTAACAGTGAGGTTGTCAATCTCACCGGCTTGCTGAAACAAAGGATTAGACGTATAGTGTGGAAATGATGTTTGTTTGCAGAGAATGAAAAAGAACAATGATTGCAATAGATTGTATTTCAGATGTAAAAGAATGGACCGGGGTCCACAGTTCACTAGTGGTGTCTCTCCATAATAAATAACTAACATGTTGGGTAAACAAATTACAGCTGGGCAATTGACAATATTGAAAAGTCCATAATATGCATTTGCAAGTTGTAGTGTCTACTATGAGATTCATTTGGGCATTATGACAAAGTACAAAGACCGCTATCCAGCATGCATCTGTGCCTAAATAGTCCACCTTCAAATTAGCGTCCGCACCCCTTCTAGTATTAAGTTGCAATCAACAAACAATTGCATTAAGTAAAGTGCATAATGTAAACAACACATTCATACTTAGACAAAGCATTGCTGTTTTACCCCTAGTGGCAACCGCACATCCACAACCTTAGGGGTTACTGCCACTCCCCCAGATTAAATGGAGACCAAACCCACTATCTAGCATAAATACTCCCTCTTAGAGTCACAAGCATCCACTTGGCCAGAGTATCAACAAGTAACGGAGAGCATGCAAGATCATAAAAGACATAGACATGATAATTTAATATTCAACTTGACATAGTATCAATATTCATCGGATCCCAGCAAACACAACATGTAGCATTACAATAAGATGATATTGATCATGATAGGCAGCTCACAAGATCTAAACATGATGGCACAAGAGGAGAAGATAACCATCTAGCTACTGCTATGGACCCATAGTCCAAAGATGAACTACTCACACATCACTCCGGAGGCAGGCATGGCGATGTAGAGCCCTTCGGTGATGATTCCCCTCTTCGGCAGGGTGCCGGGAAGAGCTTCAGAACCCTCCCGAGTTAGGGTTGATGGCGGCGGCGGCTCTAGAACTTTTCGTGGAAATTGACTTGGGTACTTAGGGTTTTCCCGAGAAAGGCAATTTATAGGCGAAGGGGCGGCGTCGGTGGAGGCCCGTGGCCCCCTCACCATGTGGCAGTGTGGCAGGAGGTGGACCGCGCCGCCACGTGGTGAGGACGTCCCATGACCCGCCCCCCCCCCCCTTCGTCTCTCCTTCGGACTCCGTGAACGTGTCAGAAAAATAGGGTTTGGCTTTTGTTTCGTCCAATTCCGAGAATATTTCCAGAACAACTTTTCTGAAACCAAAAACAGCAGAAAACAGGAACTGGCACTATGGCATCTTGTTAACAGGTTAGTCCCAGAAAATGCATAAAAATGATATAAAGTGTATATAAAACATGTAGCAATTGGTATAATATAAGCATGGAAAATCAGAAATTATAGATACATTGGAGACGTATCAAGCATCCCCAAGCTTAGTTCTACTCGTCCTCGAGTAGGTAAAACGATAACAACAAAATAATTTCTGAGGAGACATGCTTTCACACAATCTTGATCAAATAATATTGCAAGGCTCATGTCATGAATGAAGTGACTCAAAGCAATGGTCTATAGTTTGCTAACAAATTGATAAAGAGTAAACAACTGAATCATATAAGCAAAAACTTTTCATGAATAGTACTTTCAAGACAAGTATCAAAAAGCTTTGCATAAGAGTTAACTCATAAAGCAATAGATTCTAAGTAAAAGGCATTGAAGCAACACATAGGGAGATTTAAGTTTCAGCAATTGCTTTCAACTTTCGACATGTATATCTCATGGATATTGTCAACACAAAGTAATATAACAAGTGCAATAAGCAAGCATATAAGAATTGATGCACACAAAGTTGACACAAGTGTTTGCTTCTGAGATAGAAAGAAGTAGGTAAACTGACTCAACATAAAGTAAAAGAAAGGCCCTTCGCAGAGGGAAGCAGGGATTAAATCATGTGCTAGAGCTTTTAAGTTTTTGAAATCATAAAGAGAGCATAAAGTAAGTTTTTGAGAGGTGTTTGTTGTTGTCAACTAATGGCAGTGGGCACTCTATCCCCCTTGTCACCCAGACTTTCAAGAGCAGCTCCCATGAAGGGCGTTATTTCTACCCAAGGGTAGATCATCCCTCTTCACTTTTGTTTACACATGCATATTTATAAATTGGTATGACATTGCTTACACAAGCCATGGCTAACCGAATTGTGACACCCCTCCCTGGCACATCTTGCCAGAGAGGCAGTCGTCCCGTGCGCGAGCCCAAGATATCTGGCCGCACGTCACAACAATGTAACATAATGGAAATCATTACACAATCAGGCACATAAGTGCTACAAAAGGTTTACAAGGCCATCAAGGCATGACAAAATATCAAGCCAAGTATGGCACGATACAAAGGTTTAACTGGCAGCGGAAGACAAATGAGAGGCTACGGCTTGGAGCGGCTCCACTCCACAGGTATCTGGCTGGGCTACTGATCCTAGCACGCTCTTGCTCCATGTCCTTGCTAATGTAGAAGATGAATCCTCGCCGAAATCTGGCCACAATCACAAGGCCCATGAGTACATTTGTATGCACTCAGCAAGAATCGCCACTCACAACAAACAATCCAACAATCATGCAACAAGATATTGGCAAGGGTCTACTCAAGATAGACTAATAAGCATGGCATCACAAGCAAAACATGGCATAAGCAAACAACAAGAGTATCACCAGTACAAAGTCCAAGCCAGGTGGGGTTGGATCCTATACCGGCAATCAAACAAAGATATTACCTGTGATGAGTAGACGAGTGTACCAGTTGGTACCAAATCTTATAATTACTCCTGTCAACACAATCAGGCTTCCAAGCCTCTAGCCAACTCTGGCTATCACTCCAGCCAACTTTGGCTATCTCCCGGGGCATGCACGGTTGATGTTGGCTCTGGCCTAACTATAGGCTTCCAACGCATCACACCGCCATCCCATTCCCCTCACAAGTAACATTCCCTGCATCATCTTATTGTTCATTTAGTGAAATCAGGTTGTTCACCTTTCTTTCAAACAAGCCTTAGGTTTAACCTCCTGACACGACACAGACACACAGTGTGACAGATACTGAACTGTTGTTCCATAACCTTGGAACGAGGCTAGACATCCAGATTTGACACTCTCGAGAGGTTGCAGATACCACCCATCTAAGTGCACCACACCCAGCTGGTACTTTAGGATATCATCCTTAAGGCGAACTCAGCAAGATACACTCACCTCACTGCTCACGCTACCAAGACACTCGCTATATAGCCACCGACATAACTCTATGCCTTATGCAGAAGTGAATCCGGCACGTCCCCAACCCATGAGCGACGCCTAGCTCCGGAACCTTCGCAAGACTAGCCCCGACCAACTATGGTACCGACTAGACTTGCCAGAATGGTAGCATCAAAGGAGGCTCAATAGGTTACGTACGTCAAGGCCTGCCCATGTGAGCGATAGTGGCACTGCTTTCGATGTTCAGATTAGTGGCACCGTGGACTGACCCTATCGTTGTTTGGAGGGGTGTTTCATTTAATCAAGTTTCATCAATCACAAGTCCAAATAACAGAGGATTAGTCCAACACAACAACCACAATAACACAATAATATATCATCAAACGACAAAACATTAGCAACACAATATTTCAAGAAATAGTAGTATCCATGTCCAAACTTAGCAAAATAAAAAGAACGTCAACCGGAAGACTACGGCGGCGATTCCGCCGACCAGCGCCTTCTCGTTCGACAAGGAAAAGAAATGTCAATCGGAAGACTACGGCGGCGAACCCGCCGACCAGCGCCTTCTCGTTCGACAAGGAAAAGAAACGTCAACCGGAAGACTGTGGCAGCGATTCCGCTGGCAAGCGCCTTCTCGTTCGACAAAAGAAAAAGAAACGTCAACTGGAAGACTGTGGCAGCGATTCCGCTGGCAAGCGCCTTCTCGTTCGACAAAAGAAAAAGAAACGTCAACCGGAAGACTACGGCAGCGATTCCGCTGGCAAGTGCCTTCTCGTTCGACAAAAGAAAAAGAAACGTCAACCGGAAGACTACAGCAGCGATTCCGCCGACCAGCGCCTTCATAGATCAACTACAAAATACAACACAGTTGGTTTGCGTCGACCGGGTGACTACGGCGGCGATCCCGCCGACCAGCGCCATCACAGATCGACATTAATATTTTAGTGAGACGGCGGCGGTTCCCCCAGTCCATTGTCTCAAGAAAAGTGTGAGTTCGATAAATATTAACAATAGATAATATGACCGAGCAAGTACGATGGATAAATATGCAACATAATATGCAACATGTCAGGAGCAATATTACAGGTCTCATATTAAACAAGGATAACAAACAGACATGCATAAATATAATAGCAGACAGACAAAAACATAAACACCCGGCATGGTAATAAGCAAATAAGCAAACAAACACTGATGGGCTGCTCATAGCAAGGGTTAGCTTGCCTTCGAAGACGGGGGATTCACTGGGCTTGGAGAGGTCGGGTTGGTTCCGCGGCGTAGGGCAGCGATAGCCCCGTTCCACGGACTCCGGAATGCACGTACAAAAGGGCACCCCATAGAACTATTTTGGAACGAGATGAAATCAGTACCACCGGAAAGGGCTCGTCGAGACGAAGATTTAGAAATTTGAATCACTCCGATCGGAGCAACGGTTTAAAAGTTGTGGATGTTTGAAAGTTGGTCCAGCAGGAAAAGAAAAACTGGACCGGGGAAAAAAAACTGCCGGGCCGCAAATGGGCCACGACCGCGCGCAGACGGGCCGCTGCGTGCCGCACGCACGCGTGCTCAGCGCCAGCGCAAGGCAGGCCGCTGGTGGCCGTTCGGCCTGCTGCTGGCTGCTGGACCGGGCTGAGGAAAACGGTTAGCAACGGAGAAGGAAAACGGGAAAAAGAAGAACGGATCGACGCGGTCGTCTTCTTCGTGCTGGCCTGCGCACGGGAGGCGGCCGGCGCCGGCGCTGCAGGCGACGGGAGGCCAGGAAGAGGACGGGGGCGAGATGCGGGGGCACCGCCGCACTCGGGGACGGCTCCAGCGCGCGGGGGAGAGGCCAGGGCGTCGCGTGCATGCTCGGCCGAGCTCGGCCAACACGGCCATGGCGGGTCGAGCACGCCGCCGTCCACTGGAGCAACACGGCGTCCGGCCGATGGTGGGGATGAGCTGGCCGCGGCCCACCGCGCCCAGGGGATGCTTCGGCCAGGAGGGGGAGGCCACGGTTCGGGGTGCTGCCGTGCTCTTCGAGCTTCGGCCATGGTGGTCGCAGCTGGCGGCGGTGATGGCGACCACCCCTTCCTCTTGCGTGAGCTCCAGGGGGGTGGAGGGGAGTGAGGTGAGCGAAAGAGGAGGCTCGGCTAACCAGAGCAGGCCACGGAAGGGAGGAGAAGGTGGTGGCCGTGCTGCCTTAAAAGGAGCCGTGGTCACCGATGTCTCTGGCTGCAGTGGAGTGGATAAGATAGGGGGGAGGATAGGTTTTCCTTGTTGGATGTACAAGGGAGGCACGAGGTGCACTGTAGCAGGGGATTAGGCACCGACAAAACAGTAAATGGAAATTAGTTCTTGCCAAAGCGCGCGTCCAGGATGTCCAAAGCGCGACGCGAGTGACATCGACGCGTTCCCGATGACTCGGAGCTCCAAACTGAAAAAGGGTGGTACCACTGGGTTCGTAACGATGAGAGGAACACAACCAACAAAAATCCCACAGGGATCCCAAACTTTGTAAAATAGATTTTCCAGAAAACCAAAAACACCGAAGGTGCTCAATGAAATGATAGGGGCCTTGCACATCTCAGAAAAATCCCCAAAAATTACCACTGAGTACTTGTGGCATAGGGAGGGTGTCTATGGAGTGAGCTCAATTGGATGTCTAGAAATAGGGTTTTGGCAAGATGTCCAAAAATTGGCATATTGGCATGGTTATAGAAATGTGAATTTGCACACTTCACCTTGGGGTGATCTCCTGGATTTGGGTGTCTATGGGCCATTTGGTCAATGTGACCAAGTCCCATGGTCATAGGATTTGTCTAGGTATAGGTTTGCTTGAAGATTCCAAAAAGGCATGAAAATGGCCTTACAAAGGAAGTAGGTCAAAAGTTGCTCAAATGGGTTTGTCTCCAAAGGATGAAATGAAGGAGATGACAAAATATTCATACCCTGAATTTATAAGAATTATTGGAGGTGCCTAGCTTGCCTAAAACATTTCTGAACTAGAAATGGCAGTTTTGAAAATATTGCCTAACTTGGAAATATTGCATTGGAGTATGCAATATTTTTGCATGGATGGTCTTTATATGGATAGGGGGTCCTCTGGTATTTTTGGTGGAATTTTTAGAGCTATGGAAAGGGGCTTTCCTTTTGTAGGTGGAGGAAAAAGGATTAAAAGGTCTCGATAATTAGGGCTAGGGTTTTTCGAGGAAACCTAAGCATCGAAATTATCAGGGGTGATGGGGTGGTCTGTGGATTTCTGGGAAATTGTTGAGAAAGCAATTTCCAAGTCAAAACATCCTCAAAAGATTTGAAGAAACATTTAGGAAAAGAGAAAAAGTTTTTCAGGTGTCAGAAAACACCACTACAACTAGGTTTGAATTTTCGGGGTGTTACACGAATCCTCGGGTGCCTTCCAACAATCACATACCATGGAGGAGTGCCTATTTGATATTGTTTAACATTTTGAAAATTGCTTCTAACAAATCATTGGCAAACATGTGAAGAGAATCAAATGGTTAAAGTTGTAATTAATTGGGACTGGGCACCCCATTTGCCAGCTCTTTTTGCAAAGTAATTGGATAAGCGGATGTATATGCCACTAGTCCATTGGTGAAAATCTGTCATGAGTAAATGACAAGGTGATAGAGAAAACGCCACATAACTTCCTCATGAGCTATAAAACATTGACACAAATAAGGAGTAATAAAGTTCTGAATAGTTTAAAGGTAGCACATGAAGTATTTACTTGGAATGATAGGAAATACCACATAATAGGTAGTTATGGTGGACACAAATGGCATGGGTTTTGGCTCAAGGTTTGGATGCACGAGAAGCATTCCCTCTCAGTACAGAGTTTAGGCTAGCAAGGTTGTTTGAAGCAAACACAGGATATCAACTGGTACAGCAAGACTTACATAAAAACATATTGCAAGCATTATAAGACTCTACACTGTCTTCCTTGTTACTCAAACACTTTACCCGAAAATATCTAGACCTTAGAGATACCAAACATGCAAACCAAATTTCAACAAGCTGTACGGTAGTTCTCCAATAATGGGTTTTAACTACATGATGCAAGAGCTTAATCATGACCTACTTGAGAGCTCAAAACAATTGCAAAGCATCAAATTATCCAAGGCAATGATCTACAAGAATAAGTATGTCTTTTCAATATACCATCTACCACATGTAGCATTTTCTGTTTCCAACCAAACACCAATCAACTTATTTTAACACAAAACTCTCCAAGTAATATAACAATGAAACAAGAGAGTACTTCTCTACAAGAACTAACAGCTCTAAACAAGAGATGCATGAAAAACAGGAGCTAAAAACATTGCAGTAGCTAGTTAAGAATACTCAACAAATATAAGTGAAGAATACGAGTATTCACATGAAAAAGCAGAGCGTGTCTCTCTCCCACACAAGAATGCTAGGATCCAAATTATTCAGAAAACAAAGCAAAAATAAAAGCACACATACGCTCCAAGTAAAGCACATAAGATGTGAAAGAATTAAATATAGTTTCACTAGAGATGACCTGATAAGTTGTTGATGAAGAAGGGGATGCCCCAAATTTAGACGCTTGAGTCTTCTTGAAATATGCTTGGATGCACCACGGGGGCATCCCCAAGCTTAGGTTTTTCACTCTTCTTGATCATATCATACCATCCTTCTCTCTTGATCCTTGAAAACTTCCTTCACACCAAACTCGAAGTAATTCTCATTAGAGGGTTAGTGCATAATCAAAAATTCACATATTCTGTAATGACACAATCATCACCAATACTTCTGGACATTAGCTACAGGCACTGATATTTTGTGGAGCAAAGAAATCCACTCAAAACACAGTAAAAGAGAGAATGCAAAATAAAAAGACAAAATCTATCAAAAACAGAACAGTCTGTAAAGACGAATTTTTTCGAGGCACTTAAGTTGCTCAGATGCGAAAAGTCAAAACTAATGAAAGTTGCGTACATATATAAGGATCATGCGTGAATTTTTTTCAGAATTTTTCAATTTTTCTGGAGTGAATATAGCTCAAAACCGTGGACAGCAAAACTCTGTCACTGCGCAGAAATCCAAATCTAGCATCAACTTTGAACTAGAGGCTTTACTTGGCACAACAATGCAATAAAATAAAGATACAAAGGAATTGTTACAGAAGTAAGCAAACCCAAGACTCAAAACTGAAAACAAAAGATAATGGGTTGCCTCCCAAAAGCGCTTTCTTTAATGCCTTTTAGCTAGGCTAGAAGATTTTAATGATGCTCTCATAAAAATGAGAGTTGAAAACCAAAGAGAGCATCAAGAGGCAAATATCAAACACATTTAAGTCTAACCCATTTCCTATGAAAAGGAATCTTGTAAGAAAACAAATCATTGAAGCATGAAGCTACTAGTATAGGAAAATGAAACAAATGCAACTTCAAAACTTTCAACATAAAGAGAGGTATTTTTGTGACTTGAAATTTTTTACAACCATATTTTCCTCTCTCATAATAACTTTCAGTAGCATCATGAACAAACTCAACAATATAACTATCACATAAAGCATGCTTTTCATGATCTACAAACACATATATTTTTCTTAAGCTAAAAAACAGTGCGGTTATTAAACCCACTTTTGACAATAGTAGTAAAATTAATATTATCAGGCAATATAGGACCATCATCAAGAGATTTATGATATATAACATTTGGGAGCCATTGTTTTATTTCTGTAATTTCCTTTTCTATTTGAGTCAAGGAGCTTGCTATTTCAAATTTATCAAAAGTAGATATTTCAATAGAATCATGACATTCAACAATATAGCACTCTTCCTCCTTAGGCAGGCATGGAGGGTAATAAAATAATGTAAGAGTTAAAGAGTTACTATCATTAGAAGGTAATCCTCCTTTTGGTCTTCACTCTCCTCCTCTTTTTCATCCAATGAGATCACAGTTTCAGCAATTTCTTCTTCCATAGGTCCCTGAAAGGAAACAAGTTGTTCTGGAGAATAAGTTTTTTCAAGAAATTCAGTAATATAAGGATTATCCTTGTAATATTCAAGGCAATAACCAAGTATAGCATAATTCTCAGTTTTACAAGGAGCATCATCATGTTGAATATAACCAGCAATTTCATAGGCACCCTTAAAAACAACAAATTCTTCAATTTGTTCAAGATTATCAAAGTCATAGTTTCCTTTAGCATAAGCAGCCAAGGTTTCATTATCATTATACTCACATTGAAAAGGGAGGTGTTTATGCCTTCTACAACAAGAAGATTCATTAAACAGTAGGATTCATCATAAGTAGAGCACAAGTTTCTAGCAAAACAATTCAATTCATATATTTGTACCCATAAGTGTTGCCCTTTTTCAGACAAGCGGTATTCCTTATAATAATTTTGTTGTTCCTCCGTGAACCCACTTAGCCAATAAGATTTTGTTTCAAAGAGATAAGACATTGATAGCAAGTAAACAAGTAGACATAATAACAACCGAAATAAACTAGATGCAGAGAACTAATTTTTTTGTGTTTTTGATAAAGAGAGGAAACAAGAAGAAATAAAAATAAACTAAGCAAGACAAATAAAAAGTAAAGAGATTGGAAGTGAGAGACTCCCCTTGTAGAAGGCTTGACCTCCCGGCAATGGCGCCAGAAAAAGTGCTTGATGACGTGAAAGACACACGTTCATTGGGAACCCCAAGAGGAAGGTATGATGAGTACAACAGCAAGTTTTCCCTCAGTAAGAAACCGAGGTTATCGAACAGTAGGAGATGCAGGCCCTTCTGAAGGTGTCAACGGCGCCAGAAAAAGTGGTGTTGGTGGAAGTGCTTCCTCTTCCTAGCAATGGTGCCAGAAAGAGTGCTGCGTCGAAGGGGAGGTCCTGGCGGTTGACTTGGAACCTGCACACAACACAACCAAAATACTTTGCCCCAACTTAACAGTGAGGTTGTCAATCTCACCGGCTTGCTGAAACAAAGGATTAGATGTATAGTGTGGAAAATGATGTTTGTTTGCAGAGAATGAAAAAGAACAATGATTGCAGTAGATTGTATTTCAGATGTAAAAGAATGGACCGGGGTCCACAGTTCACTAGTGGTGTCTCTCCATAATAAAAAACTAACATGATGGGTAAACAAATTACAGCTGTGCAATTGACAATATTGAAAAGTGCATAATATGCATGTGCAAGTTGTAGTGTCTACTATGAGATTCATTTGGGCATTACGACAAAGTACACAGACCGCTATCCAGCATGCATCTGTGCCTAAATAGTTCACCTTCAGGTTAACATCCGTACCCCTTGCAGTATTAAGTTGCAAGCAACAGACAATTGCATTAAGTAAAGTGCATAATGTAAACAACACATTCATCCTTAGACAAAGCATTGATGTTTTACCCCTAGTGGCAACAGCACATCCACAACCTTAGGGGTTCCTGTCACTTCCCCAGATTAAATGGCGACCGAACCCACTATCTAGCATAAATACTCCCTCTTGGAGTCACAAGCATCCACTTGGCCAGAGTATCAACAAGTAACGGAGAGCATGCAAGATCATAAAGGACATAGACATGATAATTCAATATTCAACTTGACATAGTATCAATATTCATCAGATCCCAGCAAACACAACATGTAGCATTACAATAAGATGATCTTGATCATGATAGGCAGCTCACAAGATCTAAACATGATGGCACAAGAGGAGAAGACAACCATCTAGCTATTGCTATGGACCCATGGTCCAAAGATGAACTACTCACCGGAGGCAGGCATGGCGATGTAGAGCCCTCCGGTGATGATTCCCCTCTCCGGCAGGGTGACGGGAAGAGCTTCAGAACCCTCCCGAGTTAGGGTTGACGGTGGCGGCGGCTCTGGAACTTTTCGTGGTTTTTGACTCGGGTCCTTAGGGTTTTCCCGTGAAAGGCAATTTATAGGCGAAGGGGCGGCGTCGGTGGAGGCCCGAGGCCTCCTCACCACGTGGTGGCGCGGTAGGATGTGGGACCGCGCCGCCAGGTGGTGAGGACGGCCCACGGCCCCCCTTCGTCTGTCCTTCGGACTCCGTGTACGTGTCAGAAAAATAGGGACTTTGCTTTTGTTTCGTCTAATTCCGAGAATATTTCCAGAACAATTTTTCTGAAACCAAAAATAGCAGAAAATAGGAACTGGCACTGTGGCATCTTGTTAATAGGTTAGTCCCGGAAAATGCATAAAAATGATATAAAGTGTAAGTAAAATATGTAGCAATTGGTATAATATAAGCATGGAACATCAGAAATTATGGATACGTTGGAGACGTATCACCTAACTAAACAAAAAAATCTTTTCTTTTTAATGTAATGGGCCAAAGTTATTTTTTGTGAAGGCAATTGTTCTTTTGTTTTTCGAGATTAGCATGATTTAGAATTTTTTGTGAACTTTATGTTTGTTCAGTGATTTGTCTTTCTGTCCTTTTTGTGTTTGTACGAAATTAACTTTGATTCAGCTCGATGGAGATCGATCGGCCATAATTAGCCGATGGGAAAACAAATCGACAAACTAATTTGGTCAGATGAAGGAATTAGCTACCTAAAAATTTGCACGCATTTGTATAGATTATCAGCCGGACATGAGCTGAAAATGGTAATTGTTCTTCTTGTCAGTTCATTATAAATTACTAATAGTAGTTGCTTAGTAAAAAGTGTTTTTTTGTCGAGTCTTGTTAAGTTTGTTTGTGTCCTGTTATTTTTTTAATATATGTCCCTCCTTTTTAAGAAGTATCGTCTAATATTAGAATGGTTTTTGCAGAAGAAATTTTGTGTCAAGAAGAAAGAAACAACACAAAGATTGTTTTGAGCCATTAGAGTTGCAAATGAGTTTTTATTGTGCTAGTTTTGTAACTACACTTGCAACTGAGATTTTCTTGACGCTATAAACCATTTGCAACCGCACTTGCAACCTTGCAATTCAGATTTTCTCGAGGCTATAAGCTAGTTGCAACCGCAATAGAAACTGAGGTTTTTTCCGATCCGGTTGCAATCACACTTGCAACTGAGTTTCTCCCCGATCCAGTTGCAACCGCATTTGCAACTGAGTTTTGTCCGATCAGTTGCAACGGTGCTTGCAACTGAGATTCTCGAGTTTAGAAGCCAGTTTTTCATCTAAGATTATTTCTCTTTTGTGTTTCATTATTATTAGTTTTAATTATTTTTTGTTTTTGTCTCGAAGCCAGTTGCAATTGCACTTGGAACTCAAATTTTATCGAGGCTATAAGCTAGTTGCACCTGTACTTGCAACTGTGTTTTTTTTTGATCCACTTGCAACAGTACTTGCAACTGAGATTACCCGAGTTTAGAAGCCAGTTTTTCATCCGAGATGTTTTCTATTTTAATTTTAATTTTACTTTCTATATTATTATTTTAATTACTTTTTGTGATTTTTTTTCTCTCGAACTTGCAACTGAGTTTTTTCTGAGTCCGTTCTAAGTTTTTCATTATTATTATTATTTATAGTTTTAATTATTTGTTTTTTTAGCTGATCGCAACTCAGATTTTATCGAGTTTATTGGCCAGTTGCAACCGCACTTGAATCTGAGTTTTTTTATATTTATTTATTATTATTATAAGTTTAATAATTATTATCTGTTTTTCTTTTGAACTAAGTTGTAAGTGCAACTGAGTTTTTTTGAGTAAGTTACAACTGCACTTGCAACTGATTTTTCTTTTGAGGCAGTTGCAACTGCACTAACAAGTGAGATATTTCTCGAGATTTATAGGTAAATTGTAACTGCACTTGCACCTGAGATTTTTTTGAGCCATATGCAACTGCACTTAGAACTGAGATTTTCTCGAGTTTATTGGCCATTTGCAACTTCACATGCAACTGAGTTTTTATTTTTTATTAGGTTTTAATTTTTTTATAAATATTATATTTTTTATTTTTGTTTTCAAATGAGTTGCAACAGCACTTGCAACTGAGATTTTTATCGAGTTTATAGACAAGTTTCAACTGCGTTTGCAATTGTTTTTTTTATTGTTTTAATAATAATTATTATTATTTTGTTTTCTAACTGAGTTGCAACCGCACTCTAAACTGATTTTTTGAGCCAGTTGCAACTGCACTTGCAAGTGAATTTATTATTATTATTAATTTCAGTTATTATTATTATTTTTATCTTTTTTAACTGAGTTGCAACTGCATCTGCAACTGAGTTTTTTTAGCTAGTTGCAACTACACTTGCAACTGAGATTTTTTTGAGTTAGTTGAAAGTGCACTTGCAACTAGGATTTTATTGAGTTTTCACAATGAAATGACTGAGTCCTAGTTAGGAAACATCTTGGGTTTAGGACGGTTTTGATATAATTTCCTTGTAGAGAAAGTCCTATGGCTTGTATGGAAAGACCAGCCTCCTCATATATATGTGAGATATGACAGCCGATTGAATAACACCAATCGAATCTATCAATCTATCACACCTTTGCGTGTTCAATTTTATCCCTCATCCTTGTACGTATGTTTCTCGTTCATTCGTAAGCCAGCCATGGCAGAAGGTTACGGATCCCACGAGGCGCTACGGGTGGTAAGGCCGACATGGAGCATCCAATCATCACCGCGAGTCCTGACGGGGTTGTAACAGCCCACATTTGGTAATGCAAATTATGGACCAAATTTTCACTTTTTGCATTCCATACATGCATCATGGCATCCATTTAAAATTGCTACACAACACAATAGTTGGTGTGGCAACATTGAAAAGTGAAATGCCCAACTTGTTCCAACAAATCTCACCACCATGAAGATACCCAAACTTGCTAACATAAATACTTTGGCTTCTTATATTTGTCAAGGAAGTTCCAAGGGTTGAAAACAATGTTTTGCAATTGCTATAATTTTTCCAAATAAGCCACATTTTGAATTTAGCAAAATGCCCGAATTTCAACCCTATGAACCAAGGGTGCCCAAACTATTTTATTTTGAAGCCCCAATTTTTGTGTAGCTTCTACTCAATATGGGGAGGCTCCCCAATTTTTCTCAAATTTTTATAAAATGTTTTGGTGCCCTAATAAAATTCAGGAATTGCTGCTGTAATTAGAAAGTAACTGGAAAAGGACCAATCTGTGATAGCAGACAATATCCAGGGGGCTTTTTGCGAAAACAACATCTCCTTCGTCGCTGTAGCGACCGAGCTCTCCAGCTCGCGCCGGACCACCTCACCGCCCTGCCCGCGCTGTGCCGGGCCCCCTCCTCTGCCTCTCCCCCTGCGAGGAGCAAGTACCACAACGCCCCCACTTGCTCCCACTCCTCGTTTGTCCCCTCCCGTTCCTGTTCTCTCTCCCCACGGAGCCGCACTCGAGCCCGCCGTCGCCGGCGCATCGCCGACGTTCTGCGCCACTCCGTGCCAGGCCGAGCCACGCCGGAGCTCCGCCTCGTCCACCTATACAACCTGGCCCCAGGAATCGAACCAGGAAGCCGGGAATCAGCGCCGCCATGTTCTTCTTCCTCGCTGCTGTCCGTGCGCCGCCAGGGACGAGTTCGTCGCCTACGCTGCATCTCGGCCACCCCAAGCACGCCCATGCCTCCAGGGTGAGCACAACGACCTTGCTGGTCCCTTCCCTCTCCTCCTCGTGCTCTGCATCATCGAGCCGGAGTCACGGCCGATGAAGCTCGCCGCCGCACGCGTTGACGCCCACGTCGGAATCGATCCGGAACCAGCTCGGAATTCCGGATGGTCCGGAAATTCTGGCTATCTGCTGAGTTGATTCCGACACAATCCAGTACCGCTTTTGCTCATTTCGGAATCAACTCGGAACCAATCCGTAATATTCCGATGCTTCGGAATTCCGGGATAATTCCGAACTTGTCCAGCAACTAAGTATTGTACTGTTTCTTCTTTTTCTCTCTAATCTGACTAAGTATTTCCAGTATTGTTTAAACATAGATTGTAAGAGGAAAAAGGATATATTTAAAGAGGGAGAGTTGAATCGGAATAACTTGTTATCGGTGCTTCCGAAAAATGTGTGTGTTATATCAAAATATCCGAAAAAATGTGGTTTACTCATTAAAAGAAATATCATGCTCATATCATTTCATCTACAAGTTAAATCCTAGGGCTTCAACTACATTGTTCAACAAGTAATTTGCCGCTTTACTTAAATCCACGGAATATTCGAGATGTGCCCCCTTACGCGTCCGAGCTCCGTGTAAATTGAATAGATTGAATCATCCCCTCTCCGAGGATTTAAATTGACATGACATCATGTGTTTGCGCATTTCATTTGATAAAGCATGAGTGGTGATTGATTGTTTCTCCGTTGTCATGCTTCGATAGATCCAGAAGCCGGGGTTACACCGCAATACCCCAACGATCCCTACTACCAGCCGTATCAACAAGGCAAGCGTAATCCCCTCTGAGGATGTCTTATCCTATATTTCCGCAGATATTTTCTCCACTATAATATTGCATGCGGTTCCAAATGTCAATTTATTGGATTAGAGTATCCTATAGTTGCATTAAGATTCCGATGCCAATACCTGTTTCCTCCTATTAACCATAGGATTGCATTGTTGGCCGAGATACTTACTATGCTATGTTGATGCTTAGCCATGCTTAGTTAATTGCATAGCTATATGAAGGATGGTTCATGTTGGAAACAGGTGATGAGATGAGAATGATGGTGGAGAAATTGTGGTACGGATAATAAAATGCTTAAAGGTGGGGATGAGAGGCCACTGTGGTTGTGGTGTTTTGTCTCGTTCTCGCCGCCTAGGTGCGAGTTCTTTACCTCTTGAACCAAGACTGAGCGTGCAACCATGCGTGAGGCCTATGCAATTGCAGGAACCCTCATAGACTAAATAACTCGGGCGGGGCTAGCCAGGGTCCTCTAGTTCGGGCTTCCATTTGCGCGTGCGTGATGATGGTGGGATGAACTGAGATGAGGATGGTGGTGTCAGGAAAATAAGTGGCCGCGGGACAGGGTGCTGGAGGTACCTGTCCTACCGCCACTGATGATCCTGGAAAGTCCTTAACGGGGAGAAGTCGACACCGCTCCCACCCAGCCGGCTCTCCAAGGAAGAGAGCTAAAAGCTAGGTAATGGGCCGGACGGTACGCGTGGCAAACATTGTACACCCCTGCAGGGTTAAATCTTTTCGAAAAGCCGTGTCCACGGTTATGGACGAACTTGGGAAGTGAAGGTAAGATCATAGAATAACTTGAACGGAATGATTAAAAACTGGGTACTAGAGGTACCACTCAAGATGCAAGGTGACTTCCTCGAGGGTGATTCGGGGAGGTGCCTTTGAGAACAGGTACATGATGAGGTGGTTGATGTTGAGAAAGGTGATCAGAGAAAGAGTACTTCTTACCCTTTTAAAATACTCTGAATAGTCGATGCCATTGAGTTATGTTTTCATAAATAAAATCAGCTTTATGCAAAACAGCCATAAAACTTGAAAGCCTCATCGAGCTAAGCTCTATATATAATCTTGCGAGTTCGTCGAACTCAACGTCGTTTGTTTTGTTTCAGAGGAGGACTTCACCGACCTCGAAGGTGGGTTCTTTGTGGACGTCGACGAGTAGTCTGGGGTTCCCAGGTGGCAGCTTGGGACATCCCGGAACAGCTGGCGCTTGATGTTTATCTGTAGGCCTCTTAGGCCATAATTTGGATCTTGTTGTTTAGAACAACCTAATTCGCTTCCGCATGTTGTAATGTTGGGTCTGTGACCTCTGGTTGTCATTTGCTATCTTTCTCTATTATAAGAGTTGAACTATAATGATTTGTGTCGTAGAGTCTGTGATGTGCCAGTTGTTCCACAAGTCTTGATCTCTCTATTATGCATTGAGGGTTGTGCCTGTGTTAAGGCATCAATCGGGGTGTTGTGTTGCCGATGATCCATTCCGAGCAACACCTGCCAAAGGTTTTGGCCGGGGATTGGTAAACCCGTAACCTCCGGTTGTATCGCTTAACCGGTGACACACAGCATCACTGTATAGCAGTCGGGTCGGGGCGCCACAAGTTGGTATCAGAGCAGTACTGCCTGTAGGAAACCCTTCTACTGGTCGATGTTGAGTCTAGTGTTTGTGAAAATATTTTTAACCTAAAAATGAGTTGTGAAAACCATCTTAGGATTCTTTTTACTCCTTATCTGGTTACCCTCTAATCTCGGAGCAATCTTACCTCGATTTGAGTTAAAGGTTTTACTTCTATCTGTTACTTCAAAATGATTAGAAACGGGGTGGGTTCGACCTTTAGTGTTATGTGTCACGTTGCTCCCGCTGCGTTGCAATCCCAAATCAACTCAGATGTTTCTACCGATCAATCATTTGATCCTTTCTTTGGGTTTTAACCCACGGACTTGAACATAAGGTCCCGGATTGTGTCAACTAGAGTGTGTTAAGTTGTGATTTCTTAACTCTCGCTAGTAGCACATGATGCTGATCTTTGACCCAAGTTCTATCTTGTTGATTCCTTGTTTTGTTCACAATGTATTATCGTCCCTAGTCTGTGTACTTGAGTAGACGCTAATGCTATTGTTCGACCATTCGGAGAAAGATACTAACTGTGTCATTGTCAAATCTCCAGAATGGCTCGAGGAGGCCGTGGAGGCCGCGGTAACCACAAATGATGAGGATGATCTGCCGCCACCACCCTCGATGGCTCAGGTCTTGATGGCCATTGAGGAGAACCGTGGGCGCAATGAGCGCTGCTTGAGCAGTTGGTGCAGCAGAATGCACGGAGGAACGAGTGCAACACTCTCACTGAGTTCCTGCGCTCGCAGCCACCCACCTTTGCTGATGCTAAGGAGCCACTGGAAGCTGATGATTGGCTTCGTGCTTTGGAGCGCAAGTTCTCCGCGCTCATGTCCCAGTGGCTGAGCAAGTCAACTTTGCCACCTATCTCTTGGTTGGTGCTGCTGGCTGTTGGTGGGAAAGCCATGTGGCTTTGTTTCCAGCCAACCATGTCTTCACCTGGGCTGATTTTCGCACTGCCTTCCGTGCGGAGTACATTCCCCAGCCGATCATGGACTTGAAGAGGAGGGAGTTCCTGGATTTGCAACAGGGACGGATGGACCTCCGCACTTATGGTCGTGAGTTCAACCATCTCTCTCGTTACGCCCCAAGGGACGTGACCAATGATGCTGACAAGCAAGAGCTGTTCCGCAAGGGTCTTACGCCGCAGCTCCGCTATGAGTTGTTGCCCTTCAGGTTCCAGACCTACCAGGAGCTGTTCAACCAGGCTTTACTCTTGAGCAAGGAAGAAAGGAACTTGAGGCTTCCAAGAGGCCCGCACATGGGGACCACCAGAGTTCCTCGGGTTCTGAGAGCAAGAAGCGCAGGGTGTTTGTTCCCTACAGCGCTGTACCTGTGCTCCATTCATGCCGAGAGCCGGGATACAGGCCACCTCCTCCGCGCCCCACTACTTCGACACTTGGGGTAGGCGGGAGTGGGTACCGTCCTATGCTACCTGCTCCACCTGGACTCACTTGCTACACTGTGGCCAGGCTGGCCACTACTCCAGGGAGTGCCCCCAGAAGGCACCTCTCGCGATAACTCCTGCACGAGCCCCTGCCACTCCAGCTGGCAAGGCTGGACCTATTGTGCGTGGTCGCCTGAACCACATCTCTGCTGAAGAAGCTGAAGAGGACCCCGGCGTTCTCATGGGTGAGTTACGAATCAACAACAACTTGCTACAGTTTTGTTTGATTCTGGAGCATCGCATTCATTCATATCCATAGCTTTGCAAAAGACCACAAAATACCGTTTGAGAAAATGAGCCGACCCTTGGTGATCCACTCCTGGCTCCAAATGGCAAACCGATGGGGTTACTCCTGAAGTCAGATTACTAGGTTACTACTCTTTTCCTTTGCTTTGGTAGCTCTGAGGTCAAGTGGCATTGATGTCATACTGGGCATGAACTGGCTAGCCAAATACCGGGCTAATCTCGACTGTGCTGCCAAGACCGTACCGTGACCAATTCTTCCGGTGACTGTGAAGTATTGGTCTGCACTCAAGACCTCCATCTTCAGTCATACCCAACTCCCGAGATCTCCTTTGCTTTATGGAAGGCGAATCCCTCCTGAAATCCAGGACATACACGTGGTGTGTGACTTCCCGGATGTGTTCCCGGAAGAATTGCCTGGCATGCCTCCTGACCGAAGTGTGGAGTTTGTCATAGATCTACTTCCCGGTACCGCTCCAATTTCCAAGAAGCCCTACCGTATGCCGGTGGAAGAGTTGGCTCTGTTGAAAGAGCAAATTGATCAGCTGTTAGCGAAGGATTTCATCCAGCCTAGCAGTTCACCTTGGGGTTGTCCGGTACTCTTTGTCAAGAAGAGGGATTCTACCGTGCCTCGTCTAGTCTCTGACTATAGACCGTTGAATGCGGTGACAATCAAGAACAAGTATCCTATTCCTCGCATCAATGATCTGTTGGATCAGTTAGCTGGTGCAACGGTATTCTCCAAGATGGATCTGAGGTCAGGCTACCATCAGATAAAAATCAGAAAGGAGGATATTCCAAAGACGGCATTTGTTACTCTTATGGCTCATATGAGTATACCGTCATGTCCTTTGGTCTCACAAATGCTCCAGCTACTTTCATGAGGCTCATGAACTCCATCTTCATGGATTATCTTGACAAGTTTGTCGTCATTTACATTGATGACATCCTCATCTATTCCAAAACCAATGAAGAGCATGAGGAACATCTTCGTTTGGTTCTGACACGACTTCGAGAACACCGCCTCTATGCCAAGTTCTCCAAGTGTGAGTTTTGGTTGGATAATCTCGTCTTCCTTGGTCATGTGATATCCGCTAATGGTGTGGCTGTCATTCCTGACAAGATTCAGTCCATTTGGATTGGAAAACTCCAATGTCAGTCAAGGACATCCGTAGCTTTCTCGGATTGGCGGGTTACTACCGCCGATTCATCGAAGGTTTCTCCAAGATAGCCAAGGCCCTGACTGACCTTCTCAAGAAGGATAAAAAGTTCGTATGGTCGGCCGAAGCTGAAGAGAGCTTCAAAACACTGAAAGCCAAACTCACGTCCGCTCCTGTGCTTGTCCTGCCGGACACAAGCAAGGATTTCGTCGTCTTCTGTGACGCCTCTCTGCAAGGCTTGGGTTGTGTACTAATGCAAGATGGCCATGTGGTGGCATATGCTTCTCGCCAACTTAAGCCGCATGAGCACAACTACCCAACTCATGATCTAGAACTTGCCGCGGTGGTCTATGCTTTGAAGCAATGGAGACCATACCTGTTTGGTAACCGTTGCGAGATCTTCTCGGATCACAAGAGTCTGAAGTACCTCTTCACCCAGCCGGATTTAAATCTCAGGCAAAGGCGTTGGTTGGAGTTAATCAAGGACTATGATGTGAGTCTGAACTATCAACCCGGCAAAGCAAACGTCGTGGCTGACGCGCTAAGTCGGAAGTCCTATTGCAACAATCTGATGATTGAAGAGGCCCAACCTGCCCTCCATGAAGAGTTCTCTCGTTTGAACTTAGAAATGGTTCCCTCTGGCTACCTTGCAAATCTGGAAATCAAATCTACTCTTGTGGACCAGATTAAGGATGCTCAAAGCGTGACAAGGGTATTCTAAAAATCAAGGAGAACATTGCTAGCGGGAAGGCCAAATGTTTTTCTGTCAATGAATCCGGAGTTGTTTATTTTGGTGACCGCTTGGTAGTGCCAAAGAAACGAAAATTGAGGGAGCTGATCCTCCAAGAAGCTCATGAATCTCCTCTCTCTATTCATCCCGGTAGTACCAAAATGTACCAAGACCTTCGACCACAATTCTGGTGGATCGGATGAAAGGGAAATTGCCAAGTATGTTGCTGAATGCGACACCTGTCGACGGGTAAAGGCTGAACATCAAAGGCCTGCCGGCACTCTTCACCCTATTGCTATTCCCGAGTGGAAATGGGATGAAATTGGTATGGACTTCATTACTGGTCTGCCGAAGTCTCCAAAGGGAATGATGCCATTTGGGTCATCATTGATCGACTATCAAAAGTGGCTCACTTCCTCCCAGTTCGTGTTGACATTACAGCTGCCAAGTTGGCAGACCTGTATGCTTCTCGATTGTCGTCCTTCACGGCGTTCCCAAGAAGATAATTTCTGATCGTGGAAGCCTATTCACCTCCAAGTTTTGGACTAGTTTCCAAATGCTATGGGAACCGTCTCAACTTCAGCACCGCGTTCCATCCTCAAACTGATGGTCAGACCGAAAGAGTGAACCAAGTTCTGGAAGACATGCTTAGGGCATGTGTAATCTCTTTTGGCAAGGATTGGGAAAAGTATCTCCCTTTCGCGGAGTTCTCCTACAACAATAGCTATCAAGCTAGTCTGGGCATGGCTCCATTTGAGGTTCTCTATGGAAGAAAATGCCGCACTCCTCTAAATTGGTCCGAGACCGGAGAGAGGGCACTCTTTGGTCCGGATATTATCAATGAAGCTGAGGAGAAGGTAGAATCATAAGAGAGAATCTGAAGATTGCTCAGTCTAGGCAGAAGAGCTACTATGATAAGCATCATCAGGAGGTTCACTATGAAATTGGTGATAAAGCTTATCTCCGCGTCTCTCCCCTTCGTGGCGTTCGCCGCTTCGGTATCAAAGGGAAATTGGCCCCTCGCTATGTTGGCCCTTTCACCGTTCTGGCAAGCGAGGAGATCTTTCTTATAAGTTGGAGTTACCGGTCATCTTTCCAAATGTGCATGATGTGTTTCATGTATCCCAACTTCGCCGGTGCTTTAAGGATCCTATCCATGGGGTCAATCATGAGGAGTTGGATCTCCAGGAAGATCTCACTTATCGCGAGCATCCTATCCGTGTCCTGGATGAAGCCGAAAGAAAGACCCGTAACAAGACTACCAAGTTCCTCAAAGTTCAATGGTCGCACCATTCCGAGGAAGAAGCAACTTGGGAACGAGAGTCTAGTCTACGTGAGGATACCCCGACTTTTTTCCGCAATCTTAGAATCTCGGGACGACATTCCTGTAAGGAGGGTAGATTTGTAACAGCCCACTTTTGGTAATGCAAATTATGGACCAAATTTTCACTTTTTGCATTCCATACATGCATCATGGCATCCATTTAAAATTGCTACACAACACAATAGTTGGTGTGGCAACATTGAAAAGTGAAATGCCCAACTTGTTCCAACAAATCTCACCACCATGAAGATACCCAAACTTGCTAACATAAATACTTTGGCGTCTTATATTTGTCAAGGAAGTTCCAAGGGTTGAAAACAATGTTTTGCAATTGCTATAATTTTTCCAAATAAGCCACATTTTGAATTTAGCAAAATGCCCGAATTTCAACCCTATGAACCAAGGGTGCCCAAACTATTTTATTTTGAATCCCCAATTTATGTGTAGCTTCTACTCAATATGGGGAGGCTCCCAATTTTTCTCAAATTTTTATAAATTTTTTTGGTGCCCTAATAAAATTCAGGAATTGCTGCTGTAATTAGAAAGTAACTGGAAAAGGACCAATCTGTGATAGCAGAAAATGTCCAGGGTTTTTTTTGCGAAAACATCATCTCCTTCGTCGCTGTAGCGACCGAGCTCTCCAGCTCGCGCCGGACCACCTCGCCGCCCTGCCCGCGCTGTGCCGGGCCCCCTCCTCTGCCTCTCCCCCTGCGAGGAGCAAGTACCACGACGCCCCCACTTGCTCCCACTCCTCGTTTGTCCCCTCCCGTTCCTGTTCTCTCTCCTCACGGAGCCGCACTCGAGCCCGCCGTCGCCGGCGCATCGCCAACGTTCCGCGCCACTCCATGCCAGGCCGAGCCACGCCGGAGCTCCGCCTCGTCCTCCTCTACAACCTGGCCGTAGGAATCGACCTAGGAAGCCGGGAATCAGTGCCGCCATCTTCTTCTTCCTCACTACTGTCCGTGTGCCGCCGGGGACGAGTTCGTCACCTACGCTGCATCTTCGGCCACCCAAGCACGCCCACGCCTCCAGGGTGAGCACGACGACCTTACTGGTCCCTTCCTCTCCTCCTCGTGCTCTGCATCATCGAGCCGGAGTCACGGCCGACGAAGCTCGCCACCGCACGAGTTGACGCCCGCGTCGGAATCGATCCGGAACCAGCTCGGAATTCCGGATGGTCCGGAAATTCCGGCTATCTACTAAGTTGATTCCGACACAATCCAGTACCGCTTTTGCTCATTTCGGAATCAACTCGGAACCAGTCCGTAATATTCCGATGCTTCGGAATTCCGGGATAATTCCGAACTTGTCCAGCAACTAAGTATTGTACTGTTTCTTCTATTTCTCTCTAATCTGACTAAGTATTTCCAGTATTGTTTAAACATAGATTGTAAGAGGAAAAAGGATATATTTAAAAGAGGGAGAGTTGAATCGAAATAACTTGTTATCGGTGCTTCCGAAAAATGTGTGTGTTATATCAAAATGTCTGGAAAAATGTGGTTTACTCATTAAAAGAAATATCCTGCTCATGTCATTTCATCTACAAGTTAAATCCTAGGGCTTCAACTACATTGTTCAACAAGTAATTTGCCGCTTTACTTAAATCCACGGAATATTCGAGATGTGCCCCCTTACGCGTCCGAGCTCTATGTAAATTGAATAGATTGAATCATCCCCTCTCTGAGGATTTAAATTGACATGACATCATGTGTTTACGCATTGCATTTGATAAAGCATGAGTGGTGATTGATTGTTTCTCCGTTGTCATGCTTCGATAGATCCAGAAGCCGGGGTTACACCGCAATACCCTGACGATCCCTACTACCAGCCGTATCAACAAGGCAAGCGTAATCCCCCCTCTGAGCATGTCTTATCCTATATTTCCGCAGATATTTTCTCCACTATAATATTGCATGCGGTTCCAAATGTCAATTATATTGGATTAGAGTATCCTATAGTTGCATTAAGATTCCGATGCCAATACCTGTTTCGCTCCTATTAACCATAGGATTGCATTGTTGGCCGAGATACTTAGTATGCTATGTTGATGCTTAGCCATGCTTAGTTAATTGCATAGCTATATGAAGGATGGTTCATTTTGAAAACAGGTGATGAGATGAGAATGATGGTGGAGAAATTGTGGTATCGGATAATAAAATGCTTAAAGGTGGGGATGAGAGGCCACTGTGGTTGTGGTGTTTTGTCTCGTTCTTGCCGCCTAGGTGCGAGTTCTTTACCTCTTGAACCAAGACTGAGCGTGCAACCATGCGTGAGGCCTATGCAATTGCAGGAACCCTCATAGACTAAATAACTCGGGCGGGGCTAGCCAGGGTCCTCTAGTTCGGGCTTCCATTTGCGCGTGCGTATGATGGTGGGATGAACTGAGATGAGGATGGTGGTGTCAGGAAAATAAGTGGCCGCGGGACAGGGTGCTGGAGGTACCCCTTGTCCTACCGCCACTGATGATCTTGGAAAGTCCTTAACGGGGGAGAAGTCGACACCGCCCCCACCCAGCCGACTCTCCAAGGAAGAGAGCTAAAAGCTAGGTAATGGGTCGGACGGTACGCGTGGCAAACATTGTACACCCCTGCAGGGTTAAATCTTTTCGAAAAGCCGTGTCCACGGTTATGGACGAACTTGGGAAGTGAAGGTAAGATCATAGAATAACTTGAACGGAATGATTAAAAAATGGGTACTAGAGGTACCACTCAAGCATGCAAGGTTGACTTCCTCGAGGGTGATTCGGGGAGGTGCCTTTGTAGAACGGGTACAATGATGAGGGTGGTTGATGTTGAGAAAGGTGATCAGAAGAAAGAGTACTTCTTACCCCATTTAAAAATACTTTGAATAGTCGATGCCATTGAGTTATGGTTTTCATAAATAAAATCAGCTTTATGCAAAACAGCCATCAAACCTTGAAAGACTCATCGAGCTAATGCTCTATATATAATCTTGCGAGTTCGTCGAACTCAACGTCGTTTGTTTTGTTTCAGAGGAGGACTTCACCGACCTCGAAGGTGGGTTCTTTGTGGATGTCGACGAGTAGTCTGGGGTTCCCAGGTGGCAGCTTGGGACATCCCGGAGCAGCTGGCGCTTAAATGTTTATCTGTAGGCCTCTTAGGCCATAATTTGGATCTTGTTGTTTAGAACAACCTAATTCGCTTCCACATGTTGTAATGTTGGGTCTGTGACCTCTGGTTGTCATTTGCTATCTTTCTCTATTATAAGAGTTGAACTATAATGATTTGTATCGTAGAGTCTGTGATGTGCCAGTTGTTCCACAAGTCTTGATCTCTCTATTATGCAGTGAGGGTTGTGCCTGTGTTAAGGCATCAATCGGGGCGTTGTGTTGCCAATGATCCATTCTGAGCAACACCTGCCAAAGGTTTTGGCCGGGGATTGGTAAACCCGTAACCTCCGGTTGTATCGCTTAACCGGTGACACACAGCATCACTGTATAGCAGTTGGGTCGGGGCGCCACAAGTTGGTATCAGAGCAGTACTGTCTGTAGGAAACCCTTCTACTGGTCGATGTTGAGTCTAGTGTTTGTGAAAATATTTTTAACCTAAAAATGAGTTGTGAAAACCATCTTAGGATTCTTTTTACTCCTTATCTGGTTACCCTCTAATCTCGGAGCAATCTTACCTCGATTTGCGTTAAAAGTTTTACTTCTTATCTGTTACTTCAAAATGATTAGAAACGGGGTTGGGTTCGACCTTTAGTGTTATGTGTCACGTTGCTCCCGCTGCGCTGCAATTCCAAATCAAATCAGATGTTTCTACCGAATCAAATCATTTGATCCTTTCTTCGGGTTTTAACCCACGGACTTGAACATAAGGTCCCGGATTGTGTCAACTAGAGTGTGTTAAGTTGTGATTTCTTAACCCTCGCTAGTAGCACATGATGCTGATCTTTAACCCAAATTCTATCTTGTTGATTCCTTGTTAATTGTGACACAATGTATTATCGTCACTAGTCCGTGTACTTGAGTAGACGCTAATGCTATTGTTCGACCATTCGGAGAAAGATACTAACTGTGTCATTGTCAAATCTCCAGAATGGCTCGAGGAGGCCGTGGAGGCCGCGGTAACCACAACGATGATGAGGATGATCTGCCACAACCACCCTCGATGGCTCAGGTCTTGATGGCCATTGAGGAGAACCGTGGGCGCAATGAGCGACTGCTTGAGCAGTTGGTGCAGCAGAATGCACGGAGGAACGAGTGCAACACTCTCACTGAGCAGAATGGCGTTGTGTTGCCAATGATCCATTCTGAGCAACACCTGCCAAAGGTTTTGGCCGGAGATTGGTAAACCCGTAACCTCCGGTTGTATCGCTTAACCGGTGACACACAGCATCACTGTATAGCAGTCAGGTCGGGGCGCCACAGGGGTCCCTCCTGGGCAACCATGGCGTCTGGTTATCAAAAGAGCTGGCTGGATTGTCTTGTGCATCGCGCTTTTAGCCGGCTCTCCTGCGGTGTGAGTTGCGGAGCATCTCCCTTCGGCGTCGCGAGTACACGAGGACGTGTTATCGTGACAAAATTCTAGAACAACAATTTTGATCATGATTTATATTTATAATATCCACAAAATTACTATTTATATATATGCAATGAAAGAATTTTGCAAAACAAATCAAACAATGCCATTTATACATTCTAAGTTTAAATATATTTATATATGTTGATGGTTAAAGTTGAGCATCAAAGACCAACGAAAAAATAGCGCGCTTATATTTTGAGACGGAGAGAATAGAAATAAAATCTGGACATGAATTGAGTGTATATTTTGCTTTTGGTTAACTTGGGAGACGTAGACATGAACGAATGGAAAAATTGTGAATGTATACTCCCCTGCTACCCCTAGCAGGCTACTGCCGACAAGAATTAAAAAGGCCCACAAAACAAAAGAAATGAAAATAGCCCATGTCGTGGAAGAGCCGGCCCATTCAATGAGAAGACTATTAGCGTAGCGTGTAATTGATTCGAACCTACCACCTATTCGAGCCTGTAATGCGACATAGCCACGCGCTAAGAACATGTTTACGTACATGATTCATTATTCTTCATTTTATTCTCGAGTGTGGGATTTCCGGGTTTTTTTCTGTTTCTTTTTTGTTTTCCATTTTATTCTATCTCTTTTCTATTTTCTTTTTATTTTCTGTTTTCATTTTTTGTTTCTTTTCCTGTTTTGTTTTTATGTTTTCTTTTCTGTTTTCTTTTTCGCTTTTATTTTTGTTTTCTGTTTTTCTATTTCGTTTTTATGTTTTAATTATCGCTTATAATGAAAATGGTTCGTGTTTTGAAAAAAAAACTATTTTCGAAAATGGTTCTCATTTTTTCGAAAATGGTTCCAAACCAAAATGGTTCCTTTTTTTGAAATATGGTTCCGAACCAAAAAATAGTTTTCATTGTTGAAAAGGTTCCAAATGAAAAAATTGTTCCGAATTTTCAAAGATGGATCCTTTTTAAAAATGGTTTCATTTTGTAAATGTTTCCAAATTAAAAACTGATTCTATATTTTAAAATGGTTCCGAATTAAAAACGGTTCCAAATTTGAAAATTGTTAATATTTAAAATGGTTCTAAATGTAAAAATGGTTTCGAATTTCAAAATGGTTCCAAATTCAAAATGTTTCTTGTAAAAAATTGTTCCATTTTGGAAATGATTCCAAATCAAAAAATTGTCCATGTTCCCAATTTAAAAATGGTTCCGAATATGAAATTGTTCATTTTTTAAATGGTTCCGTTTTAATATGGTTCAAACTATAAAAAATGGTTCTATTTTGAAAATAATTCCAAATTTAAAATGGTTCCAAATTTAAAATTGTTTCAAATTTAAAAATGGTTCCAAATTAAAAATGGTTCCAAGTTTGAAATCGTTAGTTTTTTTAAATGGTTCCGAATTTGAAACGGTTCCCAATTTGGAAATGGTTCAGATTTTAAAAATTGGTTCTAGTTTTAAAAAAGGTTCTGATTTTGAAAATAGTTCTGAAAAATGGTTTCGGTTTCGAAAATGGTTCCAAATTTGAAAACGGTTCAGATTTTTAAAAATGGTTACAATTTTTAAAATTGGTTCCGATTTTTCAAGAAGAAAATAAACTAAATAATTAATAAGAAAGAAATGAAAGAATAAATGGAAAATGAAAAAAGGGAAAAATAAAACCCAAAACAGGAAACTATACTTTGAGGAATAATGAAATGTGTATATAATCAGCGTCCTAGCCCAGTGTTTAAGCGTTTTGTCCTCGTACGTGGAAGTGGTGGGTTCGAACCTCCGCTGTTGCGAGCTATCTATCTATACTTCTTATAAAGCAAACCCCACTAAGTGTAGTTATTATTTTCTATCTCTACATGCAAGCTATCCACATCACTTGATGTTTTAGCCAATCCATGTCATCCCACTAACACTCATTAATGATTTTCTATCTCTACATGCAAGCATCCACATAATATTTTTTAGCCCATCAATTTGTCCACATCATTCTTTTTATATTCGATTGATAAGATCACACCATGTCGCTATGTAGTTACACAAGTAAATCATGTGCAATTGGAACAACGGAATTAGTTTCATCGTGAACTTTTTGCCCTTTATTTTCAATGATGAAACTCATACAACTATTATACAAAATTATGGGATCTTCTATATATGTATTCACTCAAAAAGAGTCTAGAAATATTATGCGGAAATATGCATGTCATCTTCATGCAAGCCATCCACAATATCCATTTCTTCAAACCGTTAATATAACCTTAATTATACGTAGCAATCAGATACACCACTAAATCATAACAATCTTCAAATTATAAACCACATATACATTTGATGTCTAATTTTTTTAGCCATTTTATTAAAAAAAAACTAGCAAAACATGCCCGTGCGTTGCAACGGGAGTAAAACATATTTTTTGATAAAACCCGATGCCACAAGCAAAATTTAGCCCCAAGCTACCTGATAAATGTTAAGTTGACACAACAGCAAAAATAAGTCGATGATCACCAAAAAATGTTCATGATGTGTGATATACGCGGGGTTGACTAACGCCATTGATTATTTGCATGGCGTGTTTATCCTACGCTCACGGTTGGCTATAATTTGTTTTTTTATGTTTCTTTTGTTCTGGTCGCATATTTGCATACTTACGCTTTTTCACGCATGCATTTTTTGTCTTCAGTTCTGGCTCGAAATCTGCACATTTCTTCTTCCCTCGTGTCCACATTTTTTGCAACTCAGTTGAGTCTATCTCATTTATTCTTTGCTCCTTAGCATCCATGATTGAGTATTTCGTCGGAAATTTGGTTTCCTGCATGTTTCAATGACATTGATTAAAAAAAGAAGGAACTGATTAGATTTTGCAGCATAATAAAGTATATATAGCTACTTATAAATCCCTTTAATTACACTGATAATTATTACTATGATAAGATGTCGTATATGTAATCAGTAACTTTTCGTACTTCCGATTTGGCATGACGTGCACGGATAAAATTCAGTCCACCGAGCTGGGCAGGTATTGCGAAGATATATAGCCTGATCGATCCTTTCGTGGTGTTTTCGCGGCTCAAAAAAATACATGGATGTAGCTGTAGTACTCACCTGATCGATAAAAATAATTGACCGTGTATGAATGCCCTCTGGCCGGCGTACCTGTTAGCAGTTACGAAAAATGCACTAATCTGAACTAAGCAAATCAATTGGACGTGTATGTGATTCCCGGTTCCCCGCTGGATGGCCGTACCTGCCAGCCTGCCCGTCGCAGCGACCGCACGGCGCATCCGGCTGATCCATGCTGGCGAGGAGCACTCCCAAGTTCCATGACGACGGTAGCAGGGGTCGTGCTTCGTTAGGGGAGGACGATGGCCCTACAGGCGGGAAGATGGATAGCGCCGCGCCCCGAACTTGATTGATCACTGATGTACAAGAGTTGAACTTTCTCGAAGAGGGAGTCCATGGATGCGGGTCACGAGACCATCGGTGTGGCCGGCTGGCGCGGCGCTCGGAGCAGAACCCATGGAGGTTGTGGCCGCGAGCGCAGCCCGCAGTGGAGGCGCGCAGGGCACGAAGCCGGGGCGGCGCTCAGAGGATATCCCGTGGATCTCGGTCATGATATCTCCGTGCGAAGCGCCCTCCGGCGCAGCTCCACACAGCGGCCGTCGGCCGGCACTTTGCGCACGAGCCTCTGGGCCGGTAACGGGAAGAAACTGGATCTCCGGAGAGCGGGGATGGCCGGATAGGACGCTCCGCTGGGGAAATCAGCTGTACCGCACCCCTACCCACCCCTCGAGTCCGTTTCTGTAAATAAGTAAAAAAATGGTTCGATGGCATAGGTGCGTATTATGTGATTTGGTGGGAGGGTAAAATTGGAAAGAAAAATGATGTACGAGAAGAAGCCTTAATGCTTTTATTATTACTAGGAAAATGCCCGTGCGTTGCAACGGGGGACAAAAAATCTATTTCCGAAAGATGCTTTTCACAAAATTACATGATCTACTATTGCATAAAATTCAATAATTTCTGACAATTAGTATCAGAGAACACAAATTTTGTCAATAAGAATTATGCACCCTGTCTCGTTGACTCGCCCGATAGATGAAGCCGCGGGTTTGTTTTGTGCTTGAGGCCTGGGATGAGCCTCCCCGAACAGGATGTCATCAGGGTTGCCGTTCCAGAGCATTGTTAGTAAGGCGTGGTCTACTCTCTTTGTCACTGAATTCTGTTTATTGACAAATGACACCACACCACATATAAGTTGAGTAACTTATGAGAAACGATGAAACAACTTAGAAATATCTAGTGTCTAATAATAATAAGCTTTGACGGCTAGTGAGCATAGAAAGTACCAATGCTTTCACTTCATTTAAAATAGCTGTCTTACAAAAATAGATCTTTTTCGTTCAGGAGTTCGTAGACCGATTCTATAATTTATGTTGGACTTGACACAGACCACCAAAATCTTACATGAAGTCGTGAAATAGAAGTACCATGTCTCCATAATAAGTTACTGCAATAGTCTTTACGAATGATAAATAGTGCATGCTAGGGTGGAGCGTGCACCACATGCAGCCTCGGGACTGACTCTGGAACACCGTACCTGTGCCTCTGATGAACGACTGGTCAGCGTGTTCCTGAGCAAAGGGAAGACGATGTGGATGGGAGAGCGTACCGGCGTGGAGGAGGCCTCGCGGAGGGAGCCACGGCTTGCTTCGGGTGATGCGATAGAGAATCGACTTTGCTAGGATGGAAACTTGAAAAGCCATCCGATCCAGAATAAGATTCCTCCTACTCCTATGCGTTGCCAACGTGGGAGGTGAACCCCTCGGCGTGAAACATCTCCTGGAGACTCGGCATGGAGCTTCGCGTCGTGCCACGACCGAGCGCCGCCTGTGCCCTCCCTGCATTCCTGCGAGCTACACGCCTGCGAGTGCCATTGACGTGTCCGCCTTGCAGGCCGAACTCCTGCCCGCGCCGCCCTGCTGCCGTGCATGAAGTGCACCCCCTCCACGCCTGCGTGTGGACCTAGCATCAGGGCGTCCTTCGTGGGCGCCGCGGTGGCCGCGCGGCTGGTCGTGGCCGGCGGCGTGGAGGCGCTCAGGAGCCAGGAGGTGCTCGATGTCGAACCGGGCAGGTCCTGAACCCTGATGCAACCAGCTAACGTCTCTCTTTCCTTCTTCCATGGCTGTGTTTTCAAATTGGTGCTCTGGAGATCCAATTCCGAAGGCCGCCGTTGGTTGAATCCGCCGCAAAACGGATTAAGAAGGGGAGGGATGGGTTGTTCCGATTGGTTTCCATAGTTGAAGGTGGCGCCATGGTGGTTTCAGATCATCCAGCGTGGTTTTCCGCCTCCTGTCTTGGTCCGACCTGGTGGCCGATTGGCCGTAGCGGCCACACCCGCGGCCATGTACGTCGCCGTCTCGCCGAGCTCGTTGGCAGGAAGACCCCCACGATCAAGTCCATAACGACGAGCGTCGTGGAGACGAAAATAACTCGCTAGGAATACGGTAGCTTGCCTGTATATTTATACGTGATGCCGACACGATAAGTTTATGTTGGAGTAGGACAGGGTCTGCTTAGCGATGCAGCTGGACATGGGGACACGGACGTTCACGCAGGTTGGGTACGCGGGGACAGGGGCGGAGACAGGGGGGCTAGCAGGGGTCAGACCCCCCCCCCCCCCCCCAATCGTTCGTCCCCCCAACTATTCTATACGTATACTACAGCACGTAGTCATAGTATATACAGAAGAAAAAACGTTCTTGGCTGTGGATAATTACGTACTCAGTGCTTAAGCCCAACTGCCCAAAGCTAGCAGCAATCCAACTAGTATTGCGCACCGAAGCCCAGCTAACACAGCCCATATACCTGAACCTGACTCGCACCGAAGCCCAGCAATCGTTCGTCTCACTAGTCTGCTCTCGCGTCGCACGATCGATCTTGCTCCCGCTAGCCGTCCCTGAATACAGCAGCTGAGTGCCGGCGAATACGGCAACGCCGCTCGTGGTCGTGGCCTGGACGGCTCGTTCCCGCTCGTGGTCGTGGCCTGGACGGCTCGTTCCCGCGTGCTGTACGTCCGCATCAAAGTCCCTTCATCTTAAGGTACACGGTACAATATATGTGATATGCGCCTGATAATCCTATATCTATATATGGATCCCCTTTTGTTTCAAGTTTCCAGTTCCGTTAGTCATAAATAAACGAAAAGAATATAACGGATTGATTTTCCAAGCTAATTGTGTAAATTTTGAATCTGGCCCGGTGCTGAAATTAAGATCCAATTTTCAATACAGAGCTATAACTGAAAAAATAAAATGGTAAATATTTGATGATTGAGATAATTTATAGGTCATGTAATGGCTTTGCCAACCAAATGTTGATATCTTACTATGTTTTTCTTTCTGGACGATATCTTTGTAAGATGACTAGGCCGTTTCTCTACTGGAAATCGAGAGGCAAGCTTGTTTGCTAAGAAAAATCACATATTGATATATCATTTTTTTTGGTTTGATATCTTAATATGAAATACTTCGCATGCGACCATCACAATCTCGCCCCCCCCTATACCCAAATCCTGGCTCCGCCCCTGCGCGGGGATACTTCTCGAAATAGATAGACAGACGAATCGGTATTTACAACTTACCAGGGGTAGTGTTGGGTAATATGTGAATCGGTGGGAGGGCAAAACCGAAAACAAAAGTGTCGTACGAGAAGAAGTCTTAATGCTTTTATTATTAGGTATAGATAGCAAAAGTGCCCGTGCGTTGCAACGGTTTCAAAAAATAAATTTAAATGTGCTCATGAATCCGAGAACTTATTATACTTCATCATTCCCAATTTCATTTGGAGCACAACTCACAATTATGAATGGTGACACTGCTCACATGTATAGACAATTCCAGAGTTCAAAAGTGGAGTCGAACATGTAGCCGAGCTGATAATAAGTAGTTTCAAAGCTCCCTTCACGTGAACAATAATCCAATATCACTCTAGGATGAAAAAGTCATTCTATTTTGCTCACAGTTATGTTATGTATTATGTTCCACCGGCACACTCCACACTCAAGCCATATAACTCAATTCATGGAACTATTCCATTAAAAGATTACTTTGCTTGGTTTAAGCTTGGATCAATTCTCAGGAAGAATGGAAAGCAGGTAGTTGTTTGAGTGCAGATTAATGTGGAGATAGTGTTCGATTACCGATTCGCCTTACAACAACATGACCTAGACACGTTCAGATGCAGGTAGGAAAAGATAATTACCACATCATTCCTTATCAAATCACATAAACAAGCCATGCGCTCTCTGAAGCTTTGCTCTGTATCTTTGTCCGTCCGTTCTGTAGCTTGCTCCATATTAAACAAAAGGAGGACCAATTTTCTTCCTGAGCTCGTCCCTGCTGTTGCTGCTTGTCGCTGCTAGTTCTGATATTCAAATGGTTTGTTTCTGCACAATTTTCAGAAAAATCCATCAATAATCAATAATCAGCCAACTGAAAAAGCAACGGCTGCAGGAAGGTCACTTGTCGAGTTCTTTGGAGACGAACTGGTTGACGGAGTAACCAAGCTGCACCTGTCAAAATTCAGATGCCTTCTTGGTTGTGTAAGCCATAGCATCTGTTATCGTTCACCTCACTTTCAGAATCTTCTGGTTTAGCTTACAGTTAGTTTATCTCAGGTGTGTCAGATAAACTAACTGAAATGATTTACGCGATCTGAATCTACTGAAACAGTCGCGAGCTAGCAAGAAAAGGCGCCAGGAAGAAGTTGGGCGTCCACCTCTTCCCCTGCCGTTCACAGCCCGCTGGGCGACGGCCACCAGCACGCCCCGTCCTGCAGGGAGGCGTCATTTACAAGGGCCATGCCGACAACGCCACGCCTTTACAGAAACGGCACCGCGAGCTCGCGTGGCGTTTGGGTGGAGTAGCGCCGTGGAGGTGGAAGGCAGGTCGTGGACCTCTCCGTGACCGACGAGCTCTGTATCTAGCCGCCGCTGCAACGGGATCTAGGTCCGCTCGATCTGGGCGGATGTACCAATTCGATTATGTACGCACCTTGGGAGCCCTGCTGTTTGCCATCACGGGTACTTGTCGGCGTCGAGGTATGGAGCACCACCGGCGGCGAACCAAGGAGGAGCAGAGCAACCGGCAATGGGGAATCGTGGAGGAGAGGCAGCGCTCCATGTACATCTGCGCCGCTTCTCGGCTGGCACTCCGCCGCTAGAGCTCCTGGTTTGCGAGTTTGATGCGTGCGCGTGCAGCAGCCGCGCCGGCAGCAAGGGCATCGGCCTCAGCGGCGCTGGGCGAGCAGCGGAGGCGGCCGGGAAAATTTCTTAATCTGTTGACTTAGCGGTGGCAGTTTCGTTAATAAGTAAAACGAAACGGTGGGATGGTATAGGTGCGTAATATGTGATTTGGTGGGAGGACAAAATCGGAAAGAAAAATGACGTACGAGAAGAAACATTAATGGTTTTATTAGTAGGTATAGACTAGTAAATAAGCCCGTGCGTTGCAACGGGTGAAAAAAAAATACGTTCAAGAGACCCATAAAGTGTCTCATATATAAATCCACCATCTATAAACCAGACAGTTTGTTTCAGCTCTTCCGCATGGCGCTCAACGGTCAGTCATGCCACGCACTACTTCCTCTACAAACCTCTTTAGTCAGACCACACGTACATGATGCGCCAGCGTCAGCAGAGCCATGAGCCACCATGGCCACCTCACCCTCCCCGGAAAGGCCCTCGCCTTCCTCAAGGGCGAATAGCGTAGGATTCGATCATCTGCTTCAACATCGGCGGTATCAGGGCGTTTGTCGAATTTTGATGGAGAATTGCGAAAGCGGATAATTATTATTTGTGAAGAAATTGAAAATTAGCTATTTTACCATCACCATTAGTTCTTATGGTGAAAACCCTCTATCTCACATTAAATAAAGATGCCGAAACACAAATAAATTTGGAACAAGCTGAGCTCACCAAGAGCACTTTTTATATGCTAGTAAACGTTTCCAGATAAGCGCAACTTTGAGTTGTCATAACTAAAGGTTGCTCTATTTTACAGATCTTCACATTCGAAACACAACCTGATACTAATGAGTTTTAATGTGTTTGACGTGCCCAAATTTTGTTTATAGAGAGGGGAATCCCGGAAACAATGGTATGTATGGCTGTGTAAGATGGGCTGAGAATATATTAGCAAGTAAAGCTACAGTGGAATTTTCAACTTTGTGAACTAATTAAGATGTAACAATACATTGACATTGAAAATTAGAAAGATTGTGATCCCTGTAACAAAGGATAGAAGACTGGAGTATTAATTTCAAGTTAAGCTCATGCATTTCTGAAGAAATTTAGATATAAATCACATCATATGAACTATGAAGATATAATAATTAGCTAGAAAGAAAAGAAGGTGCACCAGAAGTATACAACCTGGCAAAGAGATGCATCTTCTCAATTACAGTAGGTTTTCTGAGCCCAGTTAGTACGATGTATCAGGAATCTATAAACAAAACTGTGTAATTTGAGCCACCATATGATTATCAGCAATTACTTGCAATTGGGAGAACAGATCTGCTAAAAACATGAAGAAATCACCAATTAATTCGGAACAGATAAAGGAATTGCATCCTAGCCTTAGCCAGCGAGAGCAGCAGTATACTGCTACCGAATACCGATTCCTTTCATCACTATGCTGCTTCTGTGTCACCAGGTGAATTTCTATACATCTTCTCGAGTGAATCAAACGTAGCAGAACAGAAGCCCGCTGCAAGGGTGGTGCTAGCGCGAGCGAGCTCCGAGAGACACAGGCGCATCCCCTTCGTGGGCACGATTGGCTTGCCGTTGCAGTGCTTCCCCATGTGGCCGCCGAGGGACACGCCGCTCAGGTACTCGACGCAGACTTTACACGCGTGCAACCACATCGGCCTGGCGTTCCTGCGGCAAGCGATATGCTCCTGTGCGTCGATCCCCGCGACGGCGGCGGCCGCGACAATCGTCGCAATCCGGACAGTTGTATGTCTTGGCGCACGCCAGAACGCGTGCAACCGTATCCACCGTCACGGTCTCCTGCACACGAGCTTCATCCGGTCCATCCCAAACCGCTCAGCCGCGACGAGCAGGTGTAGAAAGAAATCCATGGGAGACGATCCCGCGAGCTCGAGGTCTTTTTTATTACCGTCGGCTTGCTCTGTGTGAAATCCGTGTCGGGTAAGACCTCGTGGTGGACAAACCTAGTAGCGATCGATCGGGCGTGTTAGCGATGGAGACGGGAGACGGAAGAAAAGAAAAAACAAATCGGTACACGGGAAAAAAACAAACCGGTATATGACTTATGGGTGGCAGTGGTGGGTAAATATGTGATTTGATGGAAGGGTAAAATTGGCAAAAAAAAAATGACGTACCACAATAAAGATTAATGCTTTTATTATTATTAGGAAAACATGCCCGTGCGTTGCTACGGGTTGATTTTTTAAAATATAGGCTTTGCAAATCCTTACCAGAAAACCGATAATATCCTTCCATCTTCCTCGCCAAGCCCCAAGAGAGCTTCTGTCTCGCTGACACCACCCTTCCCTTCTCTTTGTTCTGCTCTGAGGAGCCGCCCTCCCCTTAATCGAATGACACCACCCTTCCCTTCTCTTTGTTCTGCTCTGAGGAGCCGCCCTCCCCTTAATCGAATGACCACTTGATCCGCCCAGCTCAGGGAACAGTTTTTTGAACCCTTGGCAGGAGAACTGCCAGATTCATTGATAGAAGAAGATGGTACAAGGATCCGAACTGCTCGGTTAATCAAGGAAAACCGGGCGAAAACCTTTACATCGACAAAGAGCACTACAAGGCATACAGGGGCACCATAACGATCGGCTGTGCGACGTCATCGTACATCATCATCATCTATCGTATGACTTCGACTTCCTCGCAACAACACCACCACGAGCTTGTTCGCCGTCTTCAACATCACCGGGGAAGAAGACCTCCAATCCTGAGAAGAAGACCACCACGCACGCCCGATGCCGGTGGCATGCCGAGAGTGCTCCTGCCACTCACATCAACCACCGCGAACCTCACGTCCCTCTTGCCGATGCCGGTCTCCGAAAACGAAGTCCCCGGGAGGGAAAACGACGCCAAAGCGCCGTCATCGTCTAATCACGAGATCATGGGTTTCCCCGGGAGAACCAAACTGGCCAGATCCGTGTGGGCGTGGGCAGCAGCAGAACAGCGACGCCTCCGGGAAGGTCAACGACGGCCACAGCCGCCGCCATCGCCGGTCACGGCACAGGGCCGAGACAGGGTCGTCACCCCAGCCGCTCACCACCTTGACGCACATCACACCCACCGGCGCCGGCAAGCCCACCAGCCACTACCACCCTCGGAGAATCCGGCGATGAAAGGGGTCGAGGACGCGCAGAGCACCGCAGCTCCGCCACCCCGGCCCGGCGAGCCCAGATCGAGCCCGCCAAGCACAACGGGCGCACTGCCTCATCCATCAGGCGCACGGGACGTCGTCGCTGCCACCAACGCCACCCGCATCCCGCGCCACGCAGCACCGCCACTCGGGCCCGGCGAGCCCAGATCGGGCCCGCCAAGCCCATCGGGCGCTCAGCTCACCCTGCAGGCGCAGGGGGCGGCTCCGCTGCCACCGTCGCCGGCCGCCTGCATCATCTTCAACCTCCGCCCAAGCCCGCCGGCTCGGCGTCCTCTACCCTGACCGCCGCCGCCCCCACGGGCCGGTCAACCACCAACGAGAGCACCTCCCTCCGACCACCTTTGGCAGCGGAGGGGTGCCGCCACCGCCGCGGCCGGGGCCGGCGACGGCAGCGGCAGAGGAGGCCACGCGGGGGACGGCGGGCTTCGCTAGGTTCGGTCGCCCCTAGCGCCGCCCGGGGGGGGGGGGGGAGTATGGAAGGGAAAAGTTAAAACGTGCTCAGGGAACAGTTACCCTGCACCGCAGGTTCTCTTGCTCGGTGAACCTCCGAGCAGCCCAAGCGTTACCCTGCTCTCCCACACAATTTTTTTAAACTTGAATTAAGGCTACTAAGATAGGGTGGCATGACACCGACAGCTCTGACATTAAAAAAATAGCTACAAAGAACTATCACTAATGTTGCAAAGTGTGTCGTCAATGATCCATGATCCCAGTGTGTTCCTACGGTCTACGGATTCATTGTTATCGATTTTTTTTTACCGTGGAAAATTGCAGTCCTACAGAGGCGGATGTCAATTGCACAACTCGACTTTTCTAAATACAGATTTTGTTATTACAACAAAATCTCCCTCTACAGTAAAAATAGATTAAATACCGTGTGTACAAAACCACTCCATCCATAACCACATATAACCTACAACATCTGTAGTATACAAAAAAAAATACATAGGAGTAACTTATAAGTGGATTATGTAGATTGAAGATAACTACGTTGCTGCCAGAGTGAGTCCTAGTACCCTAATTAACAAATGGTTAGAGGGAACATATTGGTAGCACTCAGGTTAATATATTTTCAAATTTTACGGTAATAAATAGGTTTTGTAGGCACTGCTATACTGTCTTTTTTTTAACAAATGTTATACTGTCATCGGTGCATGGAATTCATGTGTACTGTTTTAGGCAAGTCACAACCTCCCTAGGAAACAGCAGTTTCATCATCGTTCCACGCTGAGCACACGGCAACACCAAATAACCAAGCGCAGCGTTGAAACAAACAATGCTGTCAATGAAACGCTGTAGCACTCTCTAAAGGCCAAAATTTCGAGGTATCTATCGAACTCAGATAATGAAATGATAAGAAGAGCAGCAGTACCGGCTGATCGTGTGAAATCGACGCCTTCGCCTAGGCCAGCTGTTCGTTCCTTCCCGGATTAAATGCCAACCAGCCGGCTGGCACTGACGGCCATGCCGCTGTCGCTGGTGTTGCGCCTTGCCGTTGCAGGAGTGGAGAAACGCGTGCGTTCCTGCAGAGCGGCGGCGCGGAAACGGCGAGCGGGGTGGGATGGAGTTCGGGATAGAAGTACACGGCGGGTTCCAGTGAATCTTGATGCGGCATCGGTAGACCTGGCCACGCTCATACCTCTGCCGCTGGGTCGCCATCGGGTATTCAGGTGACGCAGCGTCGGCGGCCGGACGGACACGCTGGGGCTCAGTATGGCGGAGCGTGGGGGTCGCGCGGCGCCGGCGGCCGGACGGACGCCGGGACGCGCTTGGGGTTAGTGCGGCGGGGCGTGGGGTTGGGTAGGTGTACGCCGCCAGCGGCTAGGATGACGAAGAGACGCGGCCGTCGGCTTTGCTTGTCTAGAAGAGTTCAGACTTCATACCGGTTTGGACATACGCAGAACGATCGGAAACAATTCAGGATTCCAATAAGGCGGGCGACAACTCGGACGGACGAAGCATGAAAAAAAAAAACGAACCGGTATATGACTTATTGCCTCGTCTTAGCAGAGGCAGGCGGGATGTCAGCAGCCGTTGGCATGGCGCCTTCCGAAGCTCGCGTCTATGTCCCCTATCGCGAGTTCGCGACCATCCAACTAAATGTGCAGGGCGGGAAACCTAGGAGCCCGCTGTCCTGCCCGCCGGCGTCGAGCGGGGGACGGGGCAGCGCGGCCACATGCCGACCGGGAAAAAGTCGTGAGCTCACCTCTGCGTTGGCATTGTAATCTATGCTTGTGTGGCAGGTGAGAGGGCAGCGACCTGGCTAGTTGGCCACGACATGAACCGTTGTCTCCTCCGACCGCAGGATCTCGCCGAGATCGTCTCCTCCCAGACATCTCTTGCGCTCTGGCCCGCGTGAGCGAGAAGTTGTATGTACGAGTTGTGCGTCTGTATCCTCTGATCCTTGCTTTATATAGGGAGCAGGCCCAGCCTAAGACGATGCGTTGGTGTGTAGCGTCTCCGTGTTGGACTCAAATGTAAGTCATCTGAAGACATGAACAGAAACAGATTTCTAACGATTGAATTAACAAAAAATAAAACATTTGAAGAGGCGTGCCATCATGCCATGCACCTTTTTTTTTAGATTTATCATGCCATGCACCTGAGTGATGGATCTCTGACCTTGCTGGGCCGGCCCACACCCGACGATTGTTCCTGGGAAACGAAGCACACCACACGACCTAGCTAAGGCCCACACCGTGCAACCGATTGTACCAAGAAACGGATTGATAGGAAACCAAACAACGGACGACGAGAAACGAAACGAGCGACGGAAAATAAAAAATCCAACCGGTACACAACTTATGGGTGGCAGTGGTGAGTAATTTTTGTGAACTTTAGGGGTATTTTAAACGACGTACGAGAAGAAGCTTTAATGTTTTTATTATTAGGTATAGATAGCAAAACATGCCCGTGCGTTGCAACGGGAGAAACATAATTGAGTGAAAAACCGTCGCGGTCCAAATTTTGTCACAAAATGGATCGGGGCATCCTAACCTTAGCCAACATAAGTCACACGAAAGAGTAAAAGTTTATATTTCTTTTTGTTGTTTTTGGAATATTTTGTGGCTATAAGTTTCTATACACCATGAATTTTCATGTATTTTATGTTTACATGTGTAGCAATTTTTTTAGCAAACCGTGGCTGGAAGTCGGCGGTGGCGCGAGGATCATCAGGGTGTCGTCGCCGCGGTTGTGCCCAGTGGGCCTTATCGACCTGCTCGACACTCAGCGCCACGCCGCAGGTGCCCCCTGGTTGTAGTCAATGTCATCTTCATCCTGCTGCATTATCAAAAATCAAACAATTACAGGCTCCACTAATCTTTTATTTCTTCTCATCAAATGGACGGAATAAAAAGGGTCACACTACCTCTTTGCATATTGGAAGAATAATATGCATGGAATAAATTCGGTGCCTAATCACAAGCATTCGGTGCCTACATGTAAAACGAAACGGTGCCTTACTACATATATCCAGACGGTGCAGCAGCAAGCTAACAAAAACAGATCTGGGCATCAAACACCAAGCAATAAACTAAGCTCGATAGAGCAATGCATCAGCACAATGCTTCAGCATCACGAGCCATGAAAGCTTATCATACACGCACAACAGCAAATCAGAAACAAAGTACGTAGTAGAATAGAGAAGGGACGGATGTGCAAAGCATCAGCACGCTGTGGAGCTCGTCATCCTGGTAGCAGCCAGCCGCTACACACAGCGGAGAAGACATCTGGAGGAAGCTCTGGCCGCACCGCTCGCTCTTCCTCAGGTCTTCTCCTGCGCATGGGAGGGCGAGATTGCCAGAAGACGACAGGCCTCCTTGGCACAGAGAACTTCACCTTCGACGACGCCCCGACGGCTGTCGCTCGTGGACGGCACGCCGCTTGTGCCAGGCGATCCGACGAAGCTCTTGGGGCCCTCGATATCTCCCTCACGCGGGATAGGGGCGTCGCTCGCGTGGTTTTGCTCGTGCGTCCACATCGTGGGTACTACCAAGCTTATATCCAGAAAGGGTTGACCGTAGCCACCTCAGCGATGCTCTGGCTAGACAGCCGGCAAACGAACCGGCGCCGGTCGAGCGGTATGACTGCAGGCGACATTGTCCTCGTCCATCTACAATCCCTCGTCGTCATCGTCTTCGTCGTAGTAGTAGTAGCACTCGTTGTCGCTCGCCATGGCGAGTCGATCGTGCGTGGAGGCTAGTAAACCACGCGATAGGATGGTTAGTTATTCGAGGAGAGAGATCGCGTTCGAGCTGGACTCGGCCGCCGCATCTGGCTGATGGATTAGTTTGAGGATAGTATCGTTTGATTTCGAGTCAGACTCCAATGGTCTCAGATCGTGGGTCGGGCAAAGGGATTGGGGAAATTTGGAACGGTTAAGGGGAGACGTTGAGGTTGGGGAAAATAAAAAATCAAACCGGTACATGACTTATGGGTGGCAGTGGTGGGTAATTTGTGCAAACTTTAGGAGTATTTTCAACGACGTACGAGAAGAAGCCTTAATGCTTTTATTATTATTAGGTATAGACTAGGAAATATGCCCGTGCGTTGCAATCGGGAGATTAAAATATTTAATTTTTTGGTGAAAATATCAAAACCCGCATTTTGCCCTTAAATTGTACTAAATCTGGATAGAACTTCTATTTTCAATGTAGGGTAAGCAGCTTCACACATGTTTACATAAATTCAATTGTGTTTTTATCCAAATGAATAAAAAATCTACAGAAAGACAATTCAGTTCATGATTGCTCATATTGTGTCTCCTTTGCCGGGCGAAATCTTCTGGCCGTCCGTTGCCTGCGGCGTGCCGGAACACAGATGAAAACATCCGAAAAACAAACCGAGAGGGATCTGCTGCTTTCCAGCAGTGTTACGTAGACACGTGTATCAAAATCTAAAGAGTATAATCATGGGGGTGCTAGGGCCTTCACCACAGCTTTGGAATTACCGACCGTCCGTTCGAAACTTGATGCGATCTCAGCCGTCCGATCACGCGGTTTTTTTTTACTGTGCCTGGTCCCACCCGTCATCGACTGCGTGGCTGGGAGATTCGGTGCAAAACGGGCCGCGGTGGCAGTGCCCGTTATTACGACGAAGCTTTTCTGGGCAAAATCGTCATTTTACGCCTGGGATATATAAGCCACCGCGCCGCGTTGGAAAACCCTAGCCGCCACCCTCGCGTCCTCCCCTCCTGCCTCGCGTCTCTCCTCTAGCTCCCGCCGCCGCGTCTCTCCTCCAGCTCCCTCGCGACCTCCCACTCCTCTCTCTCCCCAACCCTAGCAGGAGCACGGCGGCGGTCCTCCTCGCTCGGGTCTCTCCTCTCCAATCCCCTCCTGCCTCACTCCTCCTCGACCTCCCTCCCAGCCCCCAGCCGCCGCCCCGACCTCCTCCTCTCTCTGCTCGCCTCCTCTCTCGCTCAAGAAGGCGGAGCGCCGCCGTGCACAGAGGCAAAGACGGCCGGGCTGGGCAGCGGTGGCGGCGGCGGCCGGGCAGGCCGCCGGCAGCTAGGCAGGGCAGCGGGGGCCGGGCAGTGGCTGCGACGGCGGCTGGCCAGGCCGGCGACGGCGGCCAGGCCAATCCTCGCCTGCATCTCTCCGCACCCAATCCCCTCTCGCGTCTCCTCCTCCAGCTCACCCCTTGCGCCGCCGCCTCTCTCCTCCCCAATCCTTCCCGCATCTCCTCCTCCAGATCGCCATATCGCGCCGCCGCGCCGTGCTGTCGTCCTCGGCTCGTCCTTCTAGCCGCCTCTGTCGCCTCTCCTGCGCCTTCTGCACGGCTAGCGGACGGGGACGAAAGGGACGGCCGCGGTGGTGGGAGGAGACGCTGCAGGAGCGCGTCTCGGAGGAGGAGCAGGACATGCCGATGGTGTGGGGAAGGAGAGGAGTGGCTGGTGGCATGGAGATGAAGAAGCGGGGGTCGGCGCCTCAGCAGCTGACGGGCGGCCACACGAGCGACGTGAGTGACGGCGGCCTCTGGCTAGCACAGCAAGCGGCCACAGCAGCCTGTCAGCGAGAGCGGCATCCAAGACCGTGGTTGCAGCTTGGGAAGCGACGACAAGCACGGCTGAGACGCCAAGGTGAGCTCCTCCCAGTCCTCTCTTTCCGATTGTGCCTCTCTTCCTCAATCCCGTCCCCCCTGGTGGTACATGCTTGGTGGTACAGGCAGCTGAAGTGGCACAAATAGGGGACGGTGGGGGGATGGATATTGTTAGCCGAAGAAGCATGGATGAAAACCCTAGGCCAGGCACAGTTATTTGCAGGCATCTATTCTGTCTTGCAGCGAGTTCCAAGATGCAATGATGATGCTAGGCTACCAAATAATGGCCTTAACTCTTTTCTAGGAATTTTAGAAGGTTGCTGTAGATTGGCATCACAAGGCACCTGCAAACATTTTTACTTTCTGTGTGGTCTTGGGATTGGTTACTGTGATGCATGACACCCTGCGAAGAATTCTGCAGGACAACGATGGTGCTGGGAGCAAACAACCAAGTTTTGGTAATTAGAATGATATGTTTTCTTCTAACTTTGTTCCCAGCACCACTGTTGTGTTGTAAAATCTCCACTGTGTATTCTTTGTATATCTAATTATATTCTCTGATTCATACATTTTGGGTATGATGTTGTGTGGAGAGAGCAGCAAAGAAATTTCATGGTTTCAATAATTACTCAACAGATCCAAGGGGCGTACCTTGGCTTGTTTTTTAAATATGTCGCTTTGTGAATTAAGTTGGGTCAGCTCAAGGGATGTTAAAATGGAGGCAGGATCGTCATTAGCTTCCTTGTCATGGAGTTCTTAGAATTGTACCATTTATCTTAATATTTTATAGCTTTTGGAGCAGAAGAATATGTGAAGTGGTAATAACCTCATTCTTCTGGAATTTCAGTTCAAGCACATGCTCAGATGATCCGGGAAGCGGTGGCTGCAGGTGGCGTCAAGTATATCAGATTCGAGGATTTTATGTAACAATCTTATGCCTCGTCACACATTTCAATTTTTTCATTCCAAGATTCAGAGTATTAGATATGTACTTAATACCAAGTATATCACATGTCTTGTCTGCAGATACTGCTGCCATTTACATGTTAAAACTACTCACTGCTATTATATATCTTCCTTTGCATGATTAATTGCTGTTTGATTAAATTCTTATATTTCAAGTTTAGGGCAGTTTGCTATTTTGTCATGCCCTGAAATGGTACATCTCTTTTTACTATCAATCTTATCTCTTGCTATCATATGGTAGTGGATACTTAAGTAAGTTATTTATGTAGTTTACAGTGTTTCAAGTGAGACTCTGACCCGTAAAGCATCATGTAGCATCTATCTATTTATCAATAAATGTCATCCAATTAATAGTCATTTTTAGAAGGATTGTTCCCTGTTTACAATTGATATTTATATTTTCTTACTCTGAAACGTAGACTAGGATTGTCCCATATTTAATGTGTGTGGTTATACCTACTACTAACTTTTTATCAACTTGTATCATGTGAAAGTTCAGACACTTGCATTAGTGGATGTCTTTTGGACAACTCTTCATGTGCTAACCAATATATGACTTTTATCTATGTTATCTAATATGTGGTTTTACCTCAATCAAATCAGGGATTTGTTGGGTGGCGACTATGGAAACAGCAGCACTGCTCTCAGCTTGCCGCAAGTGCATCTATACTACATATGGTAGTATCCTACTTTCAGCTATCCTCATGAACTCTAAAAAGAATCAGTACAGGTTGCTTGGGCATTTGCAAGCATTTCAAATAAAAAATGGTCTCGATCCATACCGGTGTGCTGCTTTGCGATGTAAAGCATTTACAAATTAGCATATTTACTTGCCTAAGCCCTAAGCAGATAACAACTATTTTGCTTTGTGTTCAGGTCTACTGTCCTGCGCTTATGGCCATCAAGACAGATGTGCAAGAGCGCTACAAATCCTAACAAAACTCTTAGGAAACAATTGTTTAATTGTTGGTAAATCATGCATTTTGAGGCTTCGTGTCGCTATTTTATTGCAGGTGAGTAAGCAAAGATACTAATGTGTTTCTTTTGAGTATTTATAATTTATGAAACTGTTTTCATCTTGCCTTGTTTCTTTTGTCAATAGATTTTCAGCATAAAATGTGTGGATTACGAGTTTTTACCGATAGGCTTTCGGCATATAATGTGTACATTACGAGCTTTTGACAATAGGCTTTCAGCACAAAATGTGTAGATTACAAGCTTTTGCCAATAGGCTTTCAGCACATCTTGCATATTGATTTCGTTTGTGTTGCAATCTTCATGTTTTATGCTGCACCACTTTAGTATTTGTGATATTTCAGAAAGATGGGACAGTGGCCTCTTGTGCGGTGCCTCCTCTTGTGCGGTGCAGCCACATACGGCCATGCTCCTTCTGCCGGCAAGGAGGAGCAGCGTCGGTTGGGGGTCGAAAATGGACGGAGATGGAGGTCTCCGGGAGGGGCAGCTGGCTGCACAGGCGCGGCACTGTCCATGGACATACAGGTTAAATCATTCGTTCTTTTTTGTTTTGCTGGTTAGTGTTCAGGGGGAAAGCTCCAGTTTAGTTTACTAGGAAAGCTCCAGTTTAGGCCATCATAGAACGCACCATTGCTCTTTAAGATACGAGTTAATATGTAACCCTACCTTCGATTGAGTTATAAGTAATATCCCCAAGATTAACCTGGGTGCCATTGGATGCATTTGATTGCTTATAGATAAAAAATCCTGTTTACATTACCCGAAAGCCATGTAGATAGATAATCATTTTATCTTTTGCTTAGGCCAGAATCATTTATTTATAAAATCTTTGTACTTTGTCAATGCTGAAAAAATAATGTGTTTCTTGATTTCTGTACTCCCATGTTTATCCTTGCAGAAAAGAAGAAATTTGTATTGGCATGAAAAAGATCTTTGACTGCACCATTGCTGGCCAATTTCAGTGTATGCCTCACAGGGAGAAAAATGTCCCTTTTCTTGGTTCCTCACTATATTTCCAAGACCAGTTAATCCACCTTTTGTATTTGTTTCAGGACTACATGAGCACCTATTGTGTCTGAGTCCCAAATCCCATGAACCTGGCCCTTATTGTCCAATGAAAAGATCTGTTGTATTAAAAGTGAGCTTTCTTGATCAGTCAATGGCTTCTTTGCACGTTTCTTTTTTTTGCATATAATTTCTTAGCCTTTTTAGGTTTTCTAATATGTAGATAAACTGTAGACACAGCGGCATTTTGGTTCCTATAAATCAGCAAGATTTAAACTGGACTATGATTTATTTTTTAATATGTACTTTAGGGTTCCGCAAATAATGAATGATAGAGAAACATTTTTATTTTTTAATGATAGTTTTTATTTTAATCAGCTAGGCTTCTTTAATTTCCGAGTTTATGTTCTCATAATTTTCCCCTATGTTGCTGTGATATTCTGATGTGCACATATAATTACCTACAAGATTGAAACTGATATTTAAAGGCACTTTATCTAAGATTTTGCACTCAAACTGCTCTTTCGGGAGAGGCTGTATGCTCGGGGAGAGCTCAGATAGGACAGGTTGATCCATGGTGGGCATGCTTTGCTTTGTTTTGGTCCTCTGTTTTTTTGCCTTACATATCACAGTTAGGTTATGTGCTACCTTGATGGCCTTCTCTACATGTTCTTGGCAATGCCCACTATTTTCAATGTGTAATTAGGTGCATGTTCGGTTCTTCTGTACAGGTTTTGATTGATATGCCTGAGCAGCAGCTGGAGATGTTCCTGTGTGCACCAACTATTGGAGATCTTGCTGTGTGGATCTGCTGTCATAGCTGGAGAGGCAAGGTGAGGTGATTTCATCCACTGATTTCTTCCTCTGTTTGGCCATAAATTGTGTAATGCTTTTCTATACTAGCGCCATCATGGTTTTGTCATAGTTTATATAATTCATTCAAATAATACTGTTAGATAACTTTTAAACTGAGAAAACAAATGCTTGGTGTGCTTGTCTGTTTGTACTACTGATTTGCTATCTTTATGGTCATTTGTGAACGTTTATTTTTTTTGTTTCAGGGTCAGAGTGATATCATGATTATTATCGCAGATTACTCTATGTTCGTGTAGCCATTCACCATAACATTGCCACATTGTCTGGGGTTCTCTACTTAGCAATTAGTAGCATTGTTCACAGGTAAGAATTGGCTACTATAGTGTGGTAGCAAGCTGAGCCAAAAGCCAAAATTCCCTTATTCAGTTGAGGCCCTCATATAGTTTATTAGCCGTTCATTCAGAATTCCATATTTTCTGTGTGTTGTGTGGTAAGGCTTACAAGGCACTTCTGTCATCTAATGAATATTGCCTTCTAAAGTGTAGTAAGGTGAAGCATCACAAAGCAATGATGGAACATCATCTTATGAATATTGCCTTTGGTACCGTTATTATATTCTTTTAAAAAAATCATCCTAACCTGCACTATCATCTTCTGTTTGTGCAGAAGATGTGCATAATAGATACTTGAGCTCATGAATGTTGAGAAAGTTGCGAGGGAAAGTGTTGCCAATCACCTATAGGCAAGCTCTTAATTTACATTATGGTATAATAAATGCACCCCTTCTATCATATTACTCATATAGCATATTTACGGATACTACGCTTGCTTTTACTCTACCTTATCCAGAAAACAAGTATCAACTAATTAAGTTTTATTCTTACATGATATCTTTTTGCCTGTACATATTATCTGGTGGTGCATATATCCAGCCTTATCCTCTCGATATTATTTTGGCTCATGTCCAGATTTCCAGGTGCCGCTTTATGGTACCACATATTGGTTATTGTTTATCTCTTCATCTTTTGATCAGGCCCGAGCAGCTCGCCAAAGCAGACGAAGTGGTGTAGGAAGATGCAGGAGGAGGCTAACATGGCGGCTGAGGCGCAAAATCAGGATTCGACGGCCCCAAGCCCTGTTATAGGTTTGGTCTCTTCCTCTGCATCATCGAGTGACAATAATCTGTGTTTATTTACCAATCTCCTTGCGTGATTTTTAGTTTTGTGTACTGGTTTTGTCTTTCCGTTTTTGTTAGTCTTCTTAAATTTCCCGTTAAATACAACTTTGTTTATCCGTCTTCTGAATTTATGCCAGAAAAAGCCCAGGGGGCTTCAGTTGAAATACTAGACTAGGTAATATTTCGTTATGCTTGGTAGCTCAGTCTTTACCAGGCTTAGCCTGCATCCAGAGATAGCCTGCATGTGCATTATATCACCTCCCCTGATCATGTGATTAACGTTAATATTTCCTGTACTTTTGGGTGTAATCCCATAGTCATACCTATCCTTAGCGCTATTTCTGTAGCTTCTTTTCAGGTTTAGTATTGGGCCCAGCTTCCCGAGTGAGTTTGCTGAAGCATGACACACTCAACCTGTGTTTAGCATTGTTGCCATTAGGTTGTGAAACTTCCACATTAAATGTTGCTGTCATTTTATAAATTTATGGTATTCTTGACCACAGCTAGAGCGACACTCTCAGTTGTGTGTAATACAAAATTATGCCGTTGCATGTTGCTTTAAATTAGAGCACCAATGAATATTTGGACCTTTTGTTGAAAATAGTTCACTTACATACTCACTTCATGGGTTTTCTTACATATAAAACAGGTTCACTGCAAGGCTATCTATTGGAGTCTTATCTCTGATGCGCGAAGCCGTTGTGAGACCAATCTTGGCAATCGGAGCATTGGACTCCTTCTGCATTTTGTCCGAATTCAGGGGTTGTTTCATGCTTACACGAATATGCCCTGCTTGGCGATGCTTAAATGATTTGATGTATTTGTACTTCTGCTTTGGGCTTTTTGAGTGTGGTCAGGGCCTTTCTTTCATGCCCTTGAATATCATGTTCTGTACCTAGAGCTTATCTTAGATTATGGAGTTTGGTTTTATAGTACTATTATATGAGTTTAGATATATTTAGATTTACCACCACTGCTTTTGTTTTTGTGTTGATGTATGAAAGATATATTTGTTATGTGTGCATAAACCACATCTGGTACTCCGAGAAACAACTTCTCAGCAAGATTGATATTACCATCATGTTTACTTTTACGTATGGATATAAAACATCCTTTTAATAATCTGTATATAATGTGATAACCACGGGCAAGAAATTGAAGAACTAACAAGTGCCGCGCGGCGAGCCGCGCCGTTCGAATCTAGTAGTTGATATGAACCCTCGTGCATGTCCTTTATGATGAGTCTTTGGTCTCATGGAAAGTATCAGCCGACAGCCGTTTCTTACTATGCTGCCCTCTCTACAGCAGCTCCGCCACTGGCCGCCGGCAGCCCCTTGGCGGCCCAATGAGTGCGTAGCCATGCATCGCTGCACCCGGTCCGTGCGCTGCTCAGACGCCGTAACGCCAATACGATTTGTAGCCGTGCGATACTCGATGAGAGCATAGCCATGGGCCGCTGCCAGCTTATCCCGCCGTCCGTTGGCTGCCGCCGTCGGGTCCGGCCGTCTCCCACGTAGGACGCCGGCATCCCTTCCCGAGATCGATCCTAGCAGCCGTGCCACGCCGCCCGATTCTTTCCGACATAGACTGAAACGCCGACTCAGGGCAGCCGGCCTGCCGGCGTTGTCTATTTATAAACGGATGTACTGGACACCTTTTTATATCAACCTTGTACGAATCCAGTTGTTATAAACGAACTGTCATTATGTTTACGTACGTATGGAGTTTTACTCGCTTGCGGGCCACAAAGATTTGCTGGGCCAGGACGTGTTTGACGCCTGCGTGGAGAGCGAAAGAAACGTCTCCGATCCGGTTCCTCACGCGACTTACGAAACGCAATTGATCGAGCGCGATCTAAGAAAGACCTGAATCTTTTTTCGACTTACCGGTGACATAGGTGGGTAATTAATTGTAACTTTAGGGGCAAATCAGATGACTTACCAAACCAAACAAAATTGCTGAAGCCTTAGTGCCTTTATTATTATTATTATTATATATATATATATATATATATATATATATATATATATAGCACAAATGCCCGTGTGTTACAACGGGGAACATACAAACAATCTAATATTCATGAATAATACATGAATCTCGCGAGAACCAGTAACAAAAATTAAGTGCCACTTCTTAAACCAATCCTTGGTTTCACAACATTTTGCAACCATATTTCAGAAAAAAAATATTAAAAGACACAACATGAACAACCATTTATGCGGCCAAAATTCAGAATTAAAAAGGCGATTCGTGACGGATCTAGAACACATATATTTTTATAACATTTGAAGATGCAAAATACTGAATTCTGGAGTGACAACGGGCGGTGGCAGAGAACCTTTGGGGAGCTCATAAGAGTATTAAACCCCAGAACGACATGTGGAGGCCACTGCCCCTAGAGGTCGTCGTCTGAATCAACACCTCTGAATGTTGCGGCTCCATGGAGCAGGGGAACATAAAACAGATCAAATGCCTGTTGCAACGGGGAACATATAAATAATCTGATATTCATGAATATTACATGAATCATGGGCTGGTCTAAAAGAACGACCGAAATTAATCTCCAGAGGCCATAGAGATAGCTGTCGACTCTCTTAGAATGTGTTTGGTTCAGGGGATAAGGGCATCCCCAACCACCTAGTTATAGCCATTTTCTTTGTTTGGTTACAAGGATGAGAAGAATGTGTTTGGTTCAGGGGATAAGGGCATCCCCAACCACCTAGTTATAGCCATTTTCTTTGTTTGGTTACAAGGATGAGAAGAGGTTAAAGGCATCCTCACCGAGACGGCCTCGCAGGTGCGGGAGGGGATCGGGTGTTGGGCGACGTCTCCCTTCGCTGTCGATCAGGGAAGAGAGGAGGAGGGGATGACGGGTGGCGGCGGCCTGCATCTGCTACGCGCGGTCGGAATCGAGCTGTGTGCAGGGACGGGTCGTTGGAAGGAGAGGGAAAGATCTGTTCGCTTGCCAAGAACGAACCGGTATTTTACTTATAGGTGGCACGGAGTGTAATTATTGTCAATTTGAGGGGTAGTTTTAACGACGTACGAGAAGAAGTCTTAATGATTTTATTATTAGGTATAGACTAGGAAACGTGCCCGTGCGTTGCAACGGGAGAAAAAAAATTAACTTTTAGATGTAAACTTTGATGCCTGCCCGTGCATTGTGACCGAAAAAAAAAGTGTATAAATGTTGCTCAAATGTTATCTTTAGAATGAGCACGAGCTCATGTAGTCATGTTGTTCTTTTCTGGTTTCAGACTCACCATCTACAATTGATATGATGCTGGCATGAGCCTGACTACTAAGAAGTATGGTCCCTGTTTGATCAAGCTTTTTAAGACAAATATTGAAGTTGTATAGGAAATGCAATTGCAGTAGTCTAAAACCAAAATAACTATCTTTATATTTGTTAATTTATCCATATGAGGCTTCACAACGATGTACAATATGAACCACAACAATCTTTGATTGGCTCTTCACGAGCTTATCCTCATGATAGCAAATGATCAGATAATAAAAAACAAATATAGTGGAAAGATCATAGTGCTACACCGTACTGAAGAACATTATAAACTAATAATGCTAGCAGATATATATAACGCCAAGCATTACCTGAGATTTACGGTCCAACATGGTTCTGCATTTGATTGGTCTCTCGAGCCTTGCTAATTCGTCACTTTTCTCGTCCACTTCATTTAAAATAGCTGTCCTACAAAAATAGATCAGGAGTTCATAGATTGATTCTATAATTTCTGTTGGACTTGACACAGACCATCAAAATCTTCCATGAAGTCGTGAAATAGAAGTACCATGTTAGCATGTCTCGGTAAGAAGTTGCTGCAATAATATTTATGAATGATAAATAGTGCATGCTAGGGTGGACCAATGGAGCGTGCACCACATGCAGCCCCGGGACGGACTGTTGGAACACCGCACCTCTGCCTCCGGTGAACGACTGGCCAGTGTTCCTGAGCATAGGGAAGAAGAGGTGGATGAGAGAGCCGAGAGCATACCGGCGTGCAGGAGGCCTCGCGGAGGGTGCCATGGCTTCTTCAGGTCGATGCGACAGAGGAAGCGACTTTGCTAGGATGATGCCCAGCGTAGGCCTACGTCCTATGATGCCTAGCCATCGTCGCACTCATGCTTCCGAGTAGCCGCCTGACTGTACTCCCGACCCGCCGCCTCACTACTCTCTCTTAGGTCACCCAGCTCCTCCCAATGGCCATGGCCGTCGGTCTGGCTTCTCCCACGGCGACACCAGACCTGGACGTCGTCGTGCTGCGTTGTGCTGCTGCCCCCGGACGTCAAAAAAGATGACGGATCTAAACTCGTTCATGGCGCTAGCGCTCACGCGCGGTTTGGCGTATTGCGCTCCTCCGTCATTAATTCACCGGATCAATCCTGATCTTGATCGCAGCTTCCACTGGTTGGATTATAACGCGATCATCTGTTTAGGAAAGCCATCCGGAATAAGATTCGACGTAGGGAACGTGACGTGCGGCTGAATCCAGCCTTTTTGGCGCTCGGCACGGAGCACACTTTTGGGAGTTGTCTAGCGATCGACCAAGCCAGCGACAAAAAATAAAACGAACAAGCACACGTTTCCTAGCACACCAGCTACAACGATGCATTTTAACAAGCACATTTGTGTCCACTGTAAAAAGCTACTGCTCGGAGTAGAAGCCTGCACTTAATCACCATAGTCAAGCAGCAGATCAGGAATTAAGAAAAAATCAAAAATGAGAAAAGCTGGCCAAACTGCACAGCAAGAAGGAATGCATTATGCTGCTCTCCGTCTTGCTTGAAGAAATTTCAGAGCAGCGGTTCTGACAGATAGCGGGAGCATCAGCAGTCAAAGGGGAAAAAATCTTCGACAATGGCGCTGGAGATTAGATGCACCGGAGCTCCACTCGCCGGCTGGCTAAATCCCATGGAGAGAACGCGGGGGGTTGCTGCGACTGCTGCCAGGGAGGCCGGGGCATGAGCAGCTGGGGCAGAAGGGCCGCAGCTGCAGAGCTCCCTGGGCTGTTTTGCTGAGCCCATCGCATTTGTACTGCAATTCTTTTTCTCAGCTTCATTGTACTGCCAAACACGACCGATTCCTGCAGGAAAAGCAAGTCCGCTTGAGACCATGTTTGCTTCGAGCCGGCCACGGTTATGAACGTGATTCCGAGCGGACGACCATCACTGGCGGGGAAGATGAGGAGGGGAAGAGCTTCAGAGCATCACCCATCTGACCGGCTGGACCTTGGGCAGGACGGCGATCAATCTTGGGGAACAGCAGCGGCGTCGACCATCTGTACTACCGGCGGATTTCAGAGGAGGGAAGGAGCAAAGAAAAAGCGTTGACTTCATCAAATCGAATACTTCATGAACTTCACATAGAGCATCAGACAAATATTTCAGAGAACATCAGTCGAAGTTTCGTCCATCCCGCGCCATGGGGACACCCCCATCGAGCCCGTGCTTGCTTCTCTCCTGCGCGGAGGAACCGGAGGCGGGCCAGCAGATGGAAGCCGCCCGACGGACGGGAGGCGCGCCGGCGAAGGAGAGGCACGCGGGCGCCAGGAGCCGTACCGGCGGAGAAGCGTCTCGCGGCCGGCCGGGAGCCAGGCCTGCGGAGAGGAGGCACGCCGGTGACGGGAGACGCGCAGGCGGACGGGAGGCGTGCCGGTGACCGGGATCTCGCCTACGGATGGGAGGAGGCGCGGGAGGTCGCGGATGGCCATGGCCTGGAATTGCGGCATCATTTTCCGGTCGCGGTTGGGAACCAGGCCTGCCGAGATGATGTACCATCATTTTCCGGCAGGGACTGCGGCATCTCGGACAGGGAGAGCTTTCCGACGCGAAGAACACCAAACTCAGCAGGACACCAGGCAGCAGCTCCTCAGAGCAGTATCGCGCTCCCAGCAGCACTGCCGCCCTTCCTCGCACCTCTTTCCCCTTCGATACAGAGCAGCACCCGCTAACCGAAGCCGGAGCCGTTGAGGCAAACCCTCGCAATCGCCGACCCCCAATCCCAAACCCTCCGATCGGGGCAGCGAGCGAATCGCCCGCCCGCTCACCGATCCAATCCTCTTCCCGCAGCGAACCGGGGGGAAAACCACCAGCCAGCACAGCACAGCACAGCACAGGCACAGTTCGACGCTCGGAGCCGAGCACGCACGGGGAAACCGAGGAAGGCGCGGCTCGCGAAGGCACATCTCGCCGCTCACCGAGAACCGCGGCCACTCGCCCCCTCGAATCGCCATTGCCCGGCCCCGCGCGCTCCAGACCAGACCAGACACCACGGCGTGCGAGTGCGACCGGACCTCCACCACCTCCCCCTTCCTTCAGCCGGGCGCAGCCTCCAAGACCCACGCCGGCCTCCCTCCCGAGCTCGAGAGGACAGCGAGCCGCCAAATCCGGCTACGGGCCCGCGGCATCTGCCGCCGGCGGCCAAACCGGGCACGGGGCGGGAGGTGGGAGCGCGGCGGGGCAGGGGGCGGGCGGAACCCTAGCGAGCGGGGAAGCAGGAGGAGGCTAGGCGGCCATGGCTGGCTGGGTGGATCGAGGGAGGGAGGGACGGAGCGGAAGCCGACTCCTCCTGCGGCCGTCGACGGAAGAGACAGAAGGCGATTTTTTTTTTTTGAATTGTTTTATTTAAACCGGTATGACTTATGGGTGGCATTGGTGGGTAAATATGTGATTTCGTGGGAGGGTAAAATCGCAAAAAAAATGACGTAGCACAAGAAACCTTAATGCTTTTATTATTAGGTATAGATTAGGTATAGACTAGGAAACATGACCGTGCGTTGCAATGGAAATCAAAACATAACACATCCTAACCCAATAAACATGGCTGAAGACAATCCTCCTAGCTCAACGTCACTTATTTCAACACTACACCCTACTCATGTCACCCCTTATCCTCCTTATCGCCATCGATTATGTTCTTCTTGGTGCGCACCCGATTAAAATGGCAATGCGTTCGAACGTGGTTAACCCTAAGGCGATGAAGTTGACCACCGCACAACACAAATGTCACTGAACCGCGCCAATACTCGAATGCTTGAAACCTAAAAATTAATTTCATCGAATTAGATGCGACTACAATTAATAAATCAATATCTATCTTCCATTTCATCTCTTAGGAAATTTGCACTCAAATTGACAACTAAATAAAAACATATATGTCTTGTATACTATCTTTAGCTTAGTACCAGTTGGGATACGTGACGGAAACTGTACCAAACGCTCAACCAAGAGAACCACCAATAATTTGCTTATTAGGAAAGGCACCTGCAAAGAGAAAAAAAAATAGAAAAGCAAGGCAGGTAGAATGCTCGTTGGAGCTCTTTTTCTCAGGCTATGCTGCTCACGCCTGCACTCCATACGACACGGAGATTAATGGATCAGGATGGATTGGTGGATGGAGTTGGCCCGTCCTTTGTGGCGCACGTCATGTAGTACACTGCTGGGCCTGGGCCAACCAGCATGATCACGCGAGCCTAGCTCGTTAGGTAGTGCGAGCGGCCGCATGGAGTTTGGGCTTCCATCGGCTGAGTTCTCTAGCAGTTGGACCAACGACGGGCCCATCAAAATAGCCACGCTGCAACGTACACATGTGCTGCGATGAAGTTATTCTCAAAAAAAAAAAAGGTGCTGCGATGAAGTCGTGTTTTAGTACCACCTTGACTAATTACGCTGTTACGTTTTTTCTTTAACTTACAGGTGGCATAGGTGGATAATAAGTGATTTGGTGGGAGGGTAAAATCGGAAAGAAAAACTCCGCTGCAACGCGCAGCATGTCGTTCTAGTTTTCATTATTTTTCAACCAGCGCGCTAGGCGTACGATCGAAAATGGGCCGGCCCCAGGATTGGTGCGACGTAGGCGCTCCCTACATACAGTACAGATCGATGTAGTATGACCTAAGTCAGACTGAGAATTAGACAAAGTCGTCGCCTGCCACTTCGACCTCATCCGCGCCACCATGCCGCCGATGCCGGTGCGACGCTGGTCGCCGCCGCCGTTTCCCGCCCGCGCCTTCTCCGCCGCGGCCCGGCCGCCAGGACCACCGTGCCGCTCGCCCACCTCGCCCATCTCCCTTCCTCCCTGCCGCCGCCGTCCCACTGCACCGTCACCCCTCCCGTCCAGCCCTGGCCGCGCCGCCTCACGCCCCGGAGCTTCTCCCGCCTCATCCTCCGCCTCCCGACCCCGCAGCTCGCCGTGCTCGCCTTCCGCCACGCGCTCTTCCACGCCGACCCTCCCCTCCCCCCTTCCATCCCCGTCTTCGCCGCCGTCCTCTCTCGCCTGCCCGGCGCCTCCCGGACCTCCTGCCTCCCGTCCTCTCCGCCCTCCGCGCCGCCCGCCTCCCCGCCTTCTCCGACCGCGCCTTCCTGCCCCTCCTCCGCGCGCTCCCGCCGCTCCCCTCCCTCCGCCTCTTCCTCTCCCTCCCGTCCTTCAACTCCCACCCCTCCGTGCGCTCCTTCAACGCCCTCCTCCACTCCCTCGTCGCCGCGCGCCGCCTCCGCCTCGCCGCCGCGCTCTTCCGTGCCGTGCCCACCAAGCTCTACATCACGCCCGACCTCGTCTCCTGCAACATCCTGCTCAAGGGGCTGGTGGGTGTCGGCGACATCGATGCCGCCCTCAAGGTTCTCGATGAAATGTCCGGGTTGGGGATCGTCCCTGATGTCGTCACTTACACGACTGTTCTCTCTGCCTACAGTTCTAAGGGGGATCTCAAGGGTGCACAGAAGCTGTTCGACGACGTAATCGCGAGTGGGCGTAGGCCAGATGTTACGATGTACACCGTGCTCATTGATGGATACTGCCGGACCGGCAAGGTTCAGGATGCAGCTAGGATCATGGATGAGATGGAGGCATCTGGGATGCAGCCGAATGAGGTTACATATTCGGTCGTGATCGAGGCATGCTGCAAGGAGGGGAAATCCGTCGAGGCATGCAACTTAATGCGCGAGATGCTTGGGGCAGGATACACACCAGACACACCGCTGGCTGCTAAGGTGGTCGATGTGCTCTGCCAGGACAAAAAGGCAGAGGAGGCGTACCAAATGTGGAGATGGATGGTGAAGAAGAACGTGCCACCTGATAACACCATCACAAACACATTGATCTACTGGTTATGCAAGAGTGGAATGATTCGGGAGGCAAGGAAGCTGTTTGATGAGCTCGAGAAGGGGTTCAAGCCAAGTTTAATGACTTATAACTCGCTTATTTCTGGATTATGTGAAAATGGGGAGTTACAGGAGGCTGGTCAGGTGTGGGATGACATGGTTGAAAGAAGGTATGAACCAAATGCGATGACTTATGAGGCCCTGATCAAGGGATTATGCAAAATTGGGAAGCCAGGTGAAGGGGCTGCAGTCTTTACAGAGATGGTTACCAAAGGGTGCACCCCAAGCAAGTTCCTTTACCAAGTTTTGGTTGATAGCCTTTCTGAGCCAATACATGATGATATTGTTGGCAAAATTCTTGAAACTGCATCGTTAAGTGGTCGGGATATCCTGGATGGTGATTCGTGGGAAATCTTTGTAAGGAAAGTCTTAGATACCAGTGATACTTGTAACCAGCATCTCAATTTATTGCTTGATGCATAGCTATGAGGTGTACATACTATGGCTAAAAGCCGAAAACTTCTTGTTTTATTCCAAAAAAATCTCAAGGAAGTTGATGGTATTAGTCTTCCACAGAAACTGTTCCTAAAAAGAAGTCTTCCACTCAAACTAACACAGTCACAGCCTCATTGATATATTGGTCATAGAAGAATAGAACGGCTGGGGAGGTTCAACGCTGTTTTATGATCTCATGACGGGTTCATACCAAGGTTGCTGACTTACAACTCACATACTTTCAGATTATGTGAAAACAGAGATTTAGAAGATGCTGGGTAGCTGAGGAATAACATGTGGAATCATGATCTCAACCAAATACCATGACCTACAAAGCCCATATCAAGGTAATTTGCAAGTTGAAGAAGTCAAAGGAAGGGTGCATCTTAACCAAGTTCCGTTCCAGTTTCTGGGTTTATGGCCTTTCTGCACCAGTAACAGTAAGTGGTGTGGCAAAACGCTTCCAACTGCAGCTTTAAGCCGTCGAAATTTCTTGAATTGCAATTTTTGGGAAATTATTATCTGGGTGGTGTTAATAATTAATTTGTGATACTACTTCAGACAAGCATCTCGATTTAGTGGATATATATAACCACAAGGTGTGCAGACTGGCTAGTCTCTTATTTCAACCATGTATGTTCTCAAAGAATTTTTTGGCGTTCATCTCGCTCAGAGACCTTCCGATGAGTAATTTTCTCGTCTTCTTTCCTTCCCTTGCTCTATTTTCCTCTCTCCTTTGATATGTTGGTTTGATTTTGGTTTCCCCTATTCCTTCCATCTATGCTAGCTAATGATGCAAGTGGGATGGTCATGGGATGACCGTTTCCCATCTGATTTGCACGCTGGGAGTAAATGGGAGATCACCTAGCACAAATCACGGGAACCATGGGAGCCCATGTATTATATTCGCGACAGCAGCGGAGAGAGTTGCGAAGATGGCAAGTACGAGCGTATTTTCTGGAGAGCTGCTCTTGTTTAATTAATCGGGCTATAAGCAGGACAAGCGGGTGTGGACTTCTTCTCCTGCCGGTGTAATGTGGGTTCCCGCAAAGAATTTAAGCGGGCTCTCCTGGCGGATTACCCAGCGGGATAAGTAGCGAGCCCGTCCCACCTTAAACGTTAATGCTACCAGCTAGAACCTTCATGTGCAGATTCATATTGCAGCCAGGGATAGCGCAAGAAGTTGCTTCAGCTTGATATGTTGATCAATATGAACTGTCCAAGGATCATAAGAGCAAGCGAAGAAGTCCAAGTATCTGTCATGGAAATATGTGTTCTGGCCAAGTTTAAAGAACACCCTACAACAATAGTCTTTTCCTGAGTATATGAGCCTACCCGTCGTCTTCTATCAGATCGACAGAGAAGTTCTCTATCTCCATTTTATTTACTCAATAGCTGACTAGAATCTAGAGATACCAGGGAGACTCGTAATTATTGTAAACTCAAATGCGTACACGTGTATCAAAGTAATACATATGTATGATGTTCCCTGGGTCAATCAATGTTGATAAATAGTTCTGACTATAGCCAAGTCTTCTCCATGGAGGAAATGTAACTTTATCTCTGTTCCTCTTCTTTCATTTTGAAATGAAACGCAACTTGTTTTCTCGGAAAAAGATATAGCCAAGTCTCTTCAACAAGCTTTTCGAGAACATTAAGAACACTCATAGTGGGGAGTAGCATAGACTACTATCATGCATATGATACTACTACCCCCCCCCCCCCATTTTTAAATATAAGACGTTTTAGCATTTGTGGCACATGTATACAAACGTATCTAGACACGTTTTAGTATGTATTCACTTACTTTATTATGTATCTAGAAAAAATGTGAAACACCTAAACATCTTACATTAAAGACAGAGGGAATATATATATCACCACCTCCATAGTGCATGGTATCATAGGGGCAGTATCATAGAAGACTTCATGTATTACTTCGTAGTCATTTTCCCTTGGGAAGCGCTGTGTTATGGTAACATACTACGTTACTCTAGGTATCTCTCTCCCCTTTAGTTACTGCCACATCAGCATTTTTGCCTACATGGGATGCAAATAGTTACCACCTATATTACCCCCACTACGAGAGGTCTAACTAGATCAGTAATGGCTTACCCATCCTCTGTTGTCAGGATTTACATGTTTTTTTTGGAAGAGGAGAGATAATAAATATGGCTTTCAGCCTTTGGATGATACAATCACTCTTTTGCTGCGTATCAGACTAGTGTGTTCTTCTGTTAGACTTAGATATTATTCTGCTCATGGTTGTTTTTTCTACATGATCTATGTCCTTCTGTAATTTGCCTTTCAGCATTCTTCCTCCTCGGTCTTCGTTTTGACTACCCTTCTTTGAAACAAACTAGGATAATGCAAAATCGTTGCTTGGAATTGCTGCCATTCCAGGGGCCCATGGAAACCAACATGTTCAGTTATGTATCATAGGTGGCACTAGGTTGTGCATATCAGCGTTCTTGCTATCGTTATCGATTGTTGCATGTCTCCATGGTTCTAATTCATTATCCTTTTTATATTTCTCTTGACATAAAAATATTGAAGGATTCTATTTTTCCACAGGTAGATTCAGAAGAATTACTCCAAAATTCGTCATGTTGAATGTGGTTAGAGAAACTGACTTTAAAAGTGAACTGACAAGCTGGACCAAAAGAATCAGGTAAAATTAACAGTTCTTTCAAGGGGAAGTATAGTTCAGCTTCTTTACAGAGAATACTCCCACTTGGCTGACCTTTATTCTCATTTTGTAATTTCTGGTTCCAGCACACTAAAATGAGTGAAAATACACATGAAACATGTCTAGATACATTTGTGTGCATATGAATGTGGACAGAAGCTAAAACATCTTATATTTAGGAACGGAGGGAGTATGTACTAAGAAAAGTACTCCATGAGTTTTCTTAGTACATAGCAAGTAAGAAATTGCACCTTTCAAGACATGTACTATCTGATTTCAATAGGTTTCAAAGATTCGGGGAATGACTACTTGCTTATGATTTAGAATAGTAGGTGTTGACAACAAAAAATCTAGACCTACTAAAACTCTTCCTTAGGAAATTACGACCGTTGTCGTCATTATGAATCTTTCTAAAACTTTGAAGAGTACAATAAAATTGTTTCCATCTTCATAATGAACTGCTACAGAGTTTCCCGACAATAACACTAAAGTAACACCAATTTCTCACCTCTGAAATGATTTGAAAATAAATATTTATCATTTACATTGTTCCCTGCACGCTCCTTGACGCTTTCTATTTCTTCTGCACAGGGACTGCTACACATGAGGAGATGCTCAGTTGTACACTGGGCACCCCTCGACAACTATACCTTTAGCAGTGGGGAAGGAAGCAAGGGGGCATCCATCCAAGTCATTGCCCCACCAGTTCAAACTGATGTTCTCCAAGCCTAGGCATAAGTAAATTAAGACTGCCATGAATGCCAAACCAGCATCTAATGCACCTGAAAGCAGATAATTGTGGCGCTCCCACCAGTCACGTCGATATCTATAGACCACATAACCTGACAAAAATCCAACAAATATTCATGTGATGTAGTTGACTGAAGTGGCGGGCGGCATCTGGCCGGTGCTACCAATCAAGATGGGCATGTTGATAAGTAAGATCCAACTCTGTCCTGGGAATGCCTTGTGGGCAAACCAGACAAGGAGTGGGGCAATTGCTCCCCCCAAGAAGAACCAGTTTACAGCCGAGTAAGATCCCAAGTCCCCAAATATTCTGCGTGGGCTAATAAGACCCCATATGACTGATGCATCATAGAACACATGATCACCAGGGCAGGTCCAAGGGCTACCTGCTGGGAGGAGCTCAGTGTCACCAATGTTGGGGATTGTGTCCATCAGCCACCATGCTGTTCCAAGGTACACAAATGCTGCAATCAGAGTTCCGACCACCTGCCATGTTCCAACAAGTCATTTAGTGACACAATATGGCAGCACCTTTTGTATGTGTGTTTGTGGTATAAATTGCAGATCAACTATTTGATTGATAAAGCTTACCTGAGCCATGAACATAGTCCTTGGTGGAATCTTCATGTAATGGCCCAACTTGAAATCTTGCAAAAATGTCAGAGCTTGGCTCATGCTGATGTAGCCATATACCTTGAAGCACATATTTGCGACAGGTCGTCCAGGGTACAAGTACCCCATGATATATTCTGTGATGATGTTCAACCCCGGGGTCTGGATACAACAAAAGAATGAACAGCTTGGAACTGGTGCTCTAGAGTTGTATGCAACGGTATGCAAGTTTTCAGAATCTATAGTTCTATACCTGGTTCGTAGTTGCTGTGATAATTCCAATTGGGAGTGTAAAGAAGAAGGCAATGGCACATGCAAGCAATACACCCCACCAGGGCAACTGGAGTTGCTCGATGTAGTATTCACAAGCAAATACTGTGATGCCAATGTTAGCAATAAGGATGCAGATGAACCACCACTCAGGGACCTGCTTATATCTCCTCATAAGTTTTGTATGTACATCCACTCTCTTCTCAATTAAAGCTGATTTACTTAACTGCCAAATTTCACTGCACGCAAGCACCATGATTCTTATTTAGCTGCTGCTGCCATGTAAACTGACTGAAAAATTCTTGCAGAATTTACCTTCCGTGGAAGAGGAGGACATGAACGATTGTCGCGGTAAGGGATGCGAAGCCAACACCATACGTGATATCAAAGAAAGTGCTGAGGTACAGTGGACCATTTTTCTCATAAGCCTTTGTGTCGAAATGAAACTGGGAGTCCACGATGCTTGAGATGTTGTACTTTTGCCCAGTTTCGGTGAAGAGCCCATCAGAGAAGATGGGGAAGTTCTGTGCCTTGTAGAAATTAAACCAGTATGCAATCGGTGTGATCACATACATGATGATGAAAAAACCAGCGGCGAGGTTTGCAGTGGCAAACCAGGGGCTGGCAAGAGGGCTCCCGAGGTAGGAGGAAACGGATGCCCAGTCGAGACCTATCGAGCCAATGCCGAGGCCATAGAGACCTGAGCCGAGCTGCTGGGCAAGCACGGAGTCGGGGAACACCCAGCAGATCCAGGAGAGGGAGGTGAGCATCTGGAACAGATACCCTGGGAAGATGTAGTAGATAAAGCTGCAGGTGAACGCCACCAAGAAGAACTGGCTTCGCGTGAAGCCGCCTTTGCTTCGACTTTCCTTCTCATGAAGTGCCCTGCTCAGAATTTTTTGAGAATTCAGATTCAGATGTGCAAGTTGCTTTGTGTTTTGGATCATCCAAAGGCTATTTTATGGCCATGCTTATCAAGACGTTACATGATCATTATCGTTTTATCAGCCATCATATCCTTTCCGAACCCAATGACTACTCTACTACCATTGCCATACTTAGAAATTGGATGGCGTAAGGGGAAATTTTCCCGTTTTATCATGCTTTATTTCGATGTTTGATACTACTAGTTTTGGATGTACTGAATTGCTGAAATGAAATTTTACTTTCATGTAATGTTTTACTTGAGACTAGGAAATGAGATGGGATTTATCTCCTGTTTTGTCCATTTACAATTTTACATTTTGGAGAGAGGGAGACACGAGTGTATGCTCATTTGCCGTGTCCACCTTCATTAACCAGCATAATAGCCAGCTGATCTTGTGCTACAAGAGCAATAGCAAATAGATATGGCACCCCTCTAAAAAAAAAATCCCAACTTGCAAATCAAAGCAAGTTTTTTATTATTTGGGATTTTTTTTTGCGAATTATTATTTGGGAAATAGTTAAAGCAAGTTGTTGGAAGGCTTCACATTCATATCTGATCAACCAAACTGGATCACAGTGAGCACAACGATTTTTTTTGGTTAAAGAAACACAGAGCACAACTCGGAGGTAACGTTCCGGCACGTAAATATGAGCTTCTGTTGGGTGGTCCTGATTCATTTTCTGAATTATTTTCCGCAAATTAAGGCTCTAACCAATTTTCGTGGCCCTTTCATGATATGGTTTGATGTAAGCGAAGGCCACACATATGACGTTTCATGATCCATGACAGCTAACTACTGGTCTGAGTCTGACAAAAAAACACATAAACACACACAACTCCTACTTGTAATTTTTTTTTTGTAAAACACTCCTACTTTCAACTTACTGGAGTAACACGCATTACTTAACCACTAGCTGGGACGCCATGAGATGCACGATTTTTTGTTGTACTGAGAAAAATACTTTTCTTATACAGATAAATAACTAAAAATAATCATGGTTTATGATTAATTTTAAGCATCAACCAGTCGCCCCTCTGACCATTTGAAGATGAGACTGTTAATTAACCAATTATTAAGACGTGTACGTAATGTTAATTCGTTATAGTAGGTCCAAGATGAGCAGGCTAGTTAACCAACTATTAAAATGAGCAGTTAATTAACAAACTAATAAACTGTGTATGTATTACTGTAGTAGTTTAGTCCACTAGTTACATGTTGGCATGTTGCTTGCCGGAGAGGAGAAGTGACGAGGAAGCGTGAAGCGTACCTGAAGAGGGAGACCTGCACGAGGTTGGACGGCCACCACATGGCCGCCGGCTCCACGAGATACCGCCGGAATATCCCCGCCCACCCGAACCCCAGAATCTGCGTGGTGAGCACGACGAGGAGCGAGACGAAGAAGGTGATCTCCTTGCCGTAGAAGACGCGGACGGCGGTGACGACGTGGATGGCGTAGACGGTGCCGGCGCCGGAGTTGGCGAAGATGGTGATGAGCACATGCTCCTTCACGTTGAAGGGTCCCGGATTGAGGGTGAACTCCCACCGCCGGCCGCGGAAGAATGCGCGTTCGGGCAGCACCGCCGCCATGAGCCTGCCGAGCGGGACGACGGCGATCTGGGCGGAGATGGCGGTGATGGTGAGCGGCTCCTTGCGGTACCAGAAGAACTGGTTGAGGAAGGAGAGCACGAGGCAGGACGCCGTGCCCAGCACCCACATCCGGAAGGTGAGCACGGGGGTGTCCGGGTCGTCGCCCACCGGCACCGTCAGCGCCACCTGCTCGATCGGCGAGTTCTCCTCCTCCTCCTCGTCGGGCTCCGGTGGCGACAAAGACGACGACGCCTCGTGCGCCCTGGCCGGCGGCACGAGGAGCGGGGAGGTGATATGGTGCTCGAGCTCCTCCTCTTCATCGTATTCTTCTTCCTGGCCTTGCCGTTCGTGGCTGGAGGAGCCGGACGCCATGCTAGCTCTGGCTGGGGATGGACGACGTATGACGAGGTTATACTCTGCGGGTACCCAGCGTAAGGGTAACAGGTGCACGTGATGATCAAAGAAGGCCAAGTTTAATCGAATCCCACGAAGGAAGGCCCAAGACGAAGAGTGCTTTCCAAGCTAGATTAAGTTATAGTCGGTTGAGACTTTCCATACATGTAACCTTGGTCGGTTATGTATCCCGAGACCCAGCCTCCTATATAAAGGCTGGGAGGGTGATCGATCGAGGAGAAACAATCCATAGCCACCAAAACTCCGATGAGATCAGCAACTCGCCGGATCCTTGTAACCCTCATATTCACAACATCAAATACAGACAGGCAGGAAGTAGGGGTTTTACCTCACTCGAGGGCCCTGAACCTGGGTAAATCCCGCTTGTCAGCCGTCGATTCCACTAACACTACGCGTTCTCTACCACACAATCAACCCTAGGTATAGCAACCATGGGACTTGCCGAGGGCACACCTCGACAACGTACCTCTGCCTGGCTGGCCTTCTTGGGTCCTCTCCTCTGCTTCCTCGTCTTCAGCTACAATGTCGCTGCATTGGGTTTGGAATTAATTGCTCTGAGTTTTTTTTAGCGAGTGAGAAGGACGTCTCTGTGCAAATATTGTATCAGCACTGTCACTTTGGACTTTGGAACGCCGACGACGAGATCTGATCAACCTGACACGCGATGCACACTGGATAATTAAACATATACAGACAACAGACGACCTTGGACCGTTCTCCTCCCTCCCGCACGGTAGAGAGAGACGATTTTTTGAAACCAGCCACTGTTCCCACCTCGCCGCCGGCGATCCGCGTGATTCCCCTTCCTCCGGCGGCCGCTCCGGCGGTGGGAGGGTGGGGAATCGCCGGATCCCGGCGTGTACATAGCGTAGGTAGCAGTAGGGCTTCAGCCGGCGGCGCCGTGGAGGTGGTGGCGTGGCCGGTGTTGTGTTTGCAGGTGGCGTTCGTCCCCTTCGGCGGTGGAGCTCCTTGGAGGTCCACGGCGGAGCGCCGCTCCCTTCCTCGCGCTCGCGGTCCTCTGGGATCGCCGTGTGCGGGGATCCCCCTCCGGATCTTCTTGCGGCGGATCCGGCTGACGACCTTGATGCAGATGGTGGTGATGCAAGCGGTGCTGCTGATGGAGTAGGGTGGAGGCTCTGCGGGGTTCGAGGATCGACGACTTCCCGTCCGCCAAGGGGCTTCTTCCGTTCCAAGGATTCAAGGAAGTTGCGGCGGCGGCGCGTCATCGGCACGTCCTCTTCGCCGGCGACATCGATGCAGAAGGACTTGATTGTAATTTCTATCTTTGTGGAGGTCTTCTCTGCCTACTTGCTGTAATCACCAGATGTGTCCTCGCAAAAAAAAAATAACATATACAGTACTCAGATACACGCAGATGCACGATCGGTGGTCAACGGCTCAAGGGAGGTTATATAACACTGGGAACCTCACTTGGATGATTTCATTAAGAAGGGAGCTTGGTTTGATTTACTTATGCAGTAGTTGACGGGAACACATTAACAGAGTAGCTTGCCCCATAGTTGCGGCGACTCCGGTTGTTACTAATCTGGAAGGTTCTTCTGTTTTGCTGCAAGGTGGTGACGATGGCGGCACAGGATGGAGGCTCCGGTGGAGCTGAGCTTCGTCGACTTCCCGGCCATGGAGGGGCTCCTTCTGATCCAAGGCGTTTGCGTGGAAGGAGTGGTGGCGGCGCGCCGGCGATACGTGTTGCTGTTCGTCTTCGACACCGGGATCCTCAGGGCCTCGTTGTAATTTCGTTTCTTTGCTGGATCTCTCTGTAAGAGCTTTGTATCATTATCAGTGTATCTTCCCCGCAAAAAAAAAAGAGTAGCTTGCCCCATCACCGGACACGTTCCCGGTCAGGTTTAGGGTACCAATCCTGTGGCGTAGCCTGAATCAAGATGTACTATGCCACTCCGGTCAGAGTAAATTTGTTTATGTTTTTTTCAAAATCCTTGCAACAACTTACAGAACCTCGTTTATTTTTTTTAGTTTTCCATCGGTTTTAAATTATAAGATGCTTATGATATTTCAATATGAAGGGATGAGTGAATCTACGTACTACAACGAGTAGATACATCTGAATCAGAAAACGTTAAAACACATTATATTTCGGAAGGGAGGTGCCATTCACTAAGTAGAACGGAGGTTGTATTCACTAAGTTGCGAAATAGAGCCCTGGAAGCTAACATGTGTAACACTGGCACGCAATTGCCAGGTGCAAACGTTCTTTTGTTTTCTGTTTTGGTTTCTAGTTCCTTTTCATTTTTCGGACCCTACTTTTCTTGTTGCTTGTTTTGTTTGTTTTTATTGTGGGGTTTTCTAAGGCTCGTGTCATCTTTTTTTTTTGCGAAACACGGTACAACGCAGACGCTCAAATACACGCTCGTGTCATCTTGATGCTTCCTTCTAATACAAGATGGCACACATTTGGTGCATGTTCCAGAGAGGAAAAGATGATATGATACACCCAAAGTAGTGGCACGTTGTTAGAACATGCTGAAATCCTGATAATCTCGGTATGTGTCGCTATTTTTTGTCGGTCTATTTAAAGTTCTCCCACTATGCCTATGTGCATGGCGCAAGAAAGTTTAGTAACACACACACGCGCGCGCACAATGGAAACACGAGGATGATTTTACAGCCATATATGGCCCTCGTCTCATGAAACATAACGTGTGCCTATCTTTTATTTTTATTTTGTGTTTTCTGGACGAAGAGTAGCTAGCGTCTTGTACTCTACTCGTTCTGTATGAGTTCTTTACTTTTACGAAATGCTAATCTGAAGAGAGTAGAAACTAAAAACCAATGCTGGCTTGGAAAGTTACTTTCCAAGCTATATTCTCCAAACAGGCGTTCATAGACAGTGACATATAAAATTCATGTGAACGTTAGAGTTTCTTTTCTTCGATAATCTTTTCGTCGATTATTATTGCATCAAGCTGATATAGTCACGCAAGTGACCAAAACATCTAGCATATGCATAACAGGATGCACAACACCCAAAAGCACGAGTTCCGCGCATGGGTTTGTGTTTGTGTGGGGGGCTGCATGGAGGAGGGGTGACACATGCATCACAATATGTCTAGATACATATGTACACATATGAAGGTGGAAAAAGTCTAAAACTATATTCCGAAACGGAGGAAGTACTCCAAATTAAACCCCTGCTTCTCCGGCATTTGAATCATAGACTAGATACTCGACAAGGTAGGTACGGTTTCTATGGATTCTAGCCTAGCCTTTGGAGAGCCACACATTTCACATCACTGAAAAAAATATCATCTAGAGAACCAGATGGGGGCTAGTCATAGTCAGTCACTCGGTGCCAATGTGAGCAGAAACCGAAATGAATATGCGATTTTGGCCGGTTCCACGTTGCCAACAAGGTGAAATGAGAATCTCGGACAGGCAGCTAATCAGGAAAGAGGAGCGTCAGTGGAGTACCAATCAACATCTCCAAAATGGTCCGTGTCGAGCTAGGAGAAGCAGCTGCATCTTCCGCTGCCAGAATTGATATTGTTTGATAGGATAGATCCAGATTTAATGGGAGCCACCATCAGCACTGCAGCAGCACGGCCATGATGAGTTAGCTGGATCGCAGGGCAGAAGGGTGTCAAGGTGATGATCCAACGGTAAGAGCATCTCCAACCAGACATCCACTTTCCTCCTATAGTTTCAGGCGGATAGCCGCCCGGACAAGAAATCAATGAATATAATATTTAAAATGAGCAATCCGACTAATTTCAATTTGAATTATTTATTTATGACTTCAAATTATTTAGGATGATCCACGTGATTTGAACTATTTATCTTTTACTTCGAAGGATGATCTACGTTCATTTATTTCAATGATTTGGAAATTAAAAGCAGGGGTATGGTTGTAGAAGTGGACAAATATGGGACATAAAGAGGGTCGCATAGACAAATATTTTGGTTTACATTAGTTTAGCTATCAGGAAACCAAATAATTCAAACGTCATCACAAACAAGAACTGAAAAAATGGACGTGTACTATGAATTATTTGGTCGTACAACATGAAAAGGAGATCTTTCTTGTTCATGCGGGGTGGCATGTTGAGGAACCGTATTTTTTTCTTTTCTTTAGCCATTTCTATGAAAAAGCCCGTCTTCTTTTAGAAGGAGGGGACTTTTGTAGAACATTGAGAAAGAAGTACTAAACTTGGCTTTCCACAGGGCCACTTTGGACCGAAGGAATTTAATAGTAAACTTTCTGAGCATTCCAATCGATAGTAACTACTTTATGGTAGTTTTTTTTTGGAATAAAGGACTACTGAGGTATATCATTAATTTGGACAGAATATGAGTTGCATAACACAAAAATTATATCATCAAAATACAATGCCCATCTGGAGGATCCTTTTATTAGCGACCTGCTAGCATGTCATGAAAGATTCGAGGCGGCCGCAAGGTTGGGAATTTCAAAAATCATTCTCCAAACGGATTATAATTATTTGGTGGAATGGAAGGATGGGAAGGAACAAAGAATTAAAGGGGCATATATCGTCAATGAGATGCAAGAGATGTGTAAGAGTTTCGAGAAAGTCAATCTTCTTTACATAGGACGGTATGCAAATAAGGCGACGCATCGATGTGAAAGAAGCCTTAGGCCTAGTTGATTTTGCTCGCTTCGATGGAATACTTGGATTTCTGACTGGTGTAATTCAGTCTGAGTGGAACTACTATCCCGTTTAATAAGAAGTGGATTATGGAGAACTTGCTTGTAGCAAGATGGTTAGGAGGGTGTTTGTTCCCCCAGCCCACCAGAGTTCAAACCTCATGTTTGATATTGGTGTTTCTCATTTAGCCGGAATATTCTTCATTCCCGTCGACAGTGAGGCACATGTGGTGATTTTGTCAATCTCAAGACTCGACCTGCCGGCTCGGTACTTCGGAGATGCTCACAGAGGTAGGGTGTGGATGCGTGCGTTCATAGGGGTGGGTGTATGCACGTGTATATGAGCGTGTGCGTTTGTACTGTGTTTCAGAAGAAAAAAAATGGATTATGACAACAAAAAAACAGAAAAACAATCATATTCCTGCGTCCAAGACAGACTAACTTTTCTCGGGCCTTCTTGCTGTCCCGGTGGGCCATTTCACTTACCCGAATGTGGGCTGAGAGCGACCAATTGGAGCACAGCACAATATTTCGATGGGCCATTTCCCATGGTAATCATCGCCACGATCCGCGCGAAGTGTACAGCGATGGAGGAAGCAAGGCGGCTGCACGCGTGCGCCCTCCGGCGCGGCGTCCGCCGCCTGCAGCCGATCCTCCTCCGCGCCCTCGCCGCCGGCGAACATCGCTACGCCGCGCTCCTCCTCGAATCCTATCCCTCCCCGTCTCCCCTCTCCGCTCGGCTCCATGACCGCCTCCTCCACGCGCTCGCCTCCTCCCGCAGCCCGCTCCTCCTCCCCTCCTTCTCCCGCGCCCACCGCAGCCGCCTCCTCACCCCTCTCTCTTTCACATTCCTCCTCTCCGCCTCCGCTGCGGCCACTTCACCCTCGTTCGCGCCCTTCGCGCTCTCCTCCCACGCCCTGCTGGTCAAGTCCGGACACTTGGCCTCCGGCGACCCCTTCCTCGGCTCCGCGCTTGTCTCCTTCTATGCCAGGAACCGCCGCCTGGACCAAGCCAGGAGGGTGTTCGACGAAATGCCCCGCAGGGACACGGCCGTGTACAATGCGCTGCTCTCGGCGTACACGAGGGGAGGCTTCCTCAACAAGGCGGAGAAGCTGTTCGGGGAAATGCCGGAGCGGAACGTGGTTTCGTGGACCGCGATGGTGTCCGGGTACGCCCAAAATGGGATGCACGCAGAGGCGGTGGCGACGTTCTTGGAGATGTGGGAGCGGGCAGGGGTGCAGCTGAATGAACTGACAGTGACCAGTGTGCTGCCTGCTTGCGCGGCTGTTGGGGCGATGGAGCTTGGCAGGAAAGTGGAGAAGTACGCAAAAAGGAAAGGCCACCTGGGCAATGTATATGTCGCTAATGCAGTGGTTGAGATGTATGCCAAGTGTGGCAGCATTCGAAGAGCTTGGAAGGTGTTTCAGAGGATCGGTCGTCAGCAAGATCTGTGTTCTTGGAACACAATGATCATGGCATTTGCCGTGCATGGACTGTGGAGGGATGCACTTGTCTTGTTCCACAAACTAAGGGTGAGGATTTCTTCCTTGAATAGTATTTTACTCCTATGTTTTCACACTAACGCAGTAGGACTTGCTCCTGATGTCATTTCAATATGCCTTGCTCATTTATCACTGTAACTTGAAGCTTATTTTACTGTGTTTTAGATGACAGGGGTCAGACCAGATGGTATTACATTTGTTGGAGTCATTTTGGCTTGCACTCATGGAGGTTTGGTGCATGAAGGCAAGCTACTCTTCAACTCAATGGGAGCAGATTTTAGTCTTACTCCACGAATTGAGCACTACCGGTTGCATGGTTGATCTACTTGGCCGTGCTGGTCTCCTGAAAGATGCTTACGGTATGATACAAAGAATGCCAGTCGAGCCTGATGCCGTCATTTGGGGAGCCTTACTCGGTGCTTGCAGCTTCCATGGCAACATAGAGCTAGCAGAGATAGCAGTAGACAAGCTCATCTTTCTTGAGCCACAAAACACAGGCAATCTAGTGATCCTATCAAACATATACGCATCGTCTGGAAGATGGGACGGTGTTGCCGGGTCTGGAGGTTACTCAAGGAGAAAGACCACAAAAAATCAGCAGGGTACAGCTTCATCGAGTCAGATGGCAGGATGCACAAGTTCCTCGTTGGGGATAAGTCGCATCCAAGATTTGAGGAGGTATACCGAACCCTTGACAGCGTCACAATGCTCATGAAGCTTGTCAGGGCAAAAGATACAGAAGAACAGGAAAGTTGTCTTTGTCACCTGTAGAATCCAAACCCCTAGAGATGGCAAGCGAGTGATAAAGCTGCATGGATTTGCCCATGAAACGCTTGCTCTCATCTTCGGCACCGATGACCCGCAGAGGGATTCACCAAAGCTGCAACAGAAGAGATGACAAATCAAGTGAATGCATAGCACTACCTGGAGGTCGACTCTTCTCTTCATGCTATTAATAACAAGGGTGTTCATGCTGTGCTTGCTATTGAGAGGCACATACAACTGGAGAACTGCAGACGAAGAATAGAAAGACATGGGCCAACAAGGTACATTTATTTGTTCTTAAATGGTGATGAGTGACACGATAAGAAAATGATTATGAAATGCAAATATATAATTTGGTTGAGTTTATGTGCGTCGTTGTTGGCACATCATGTAGCGTCTTGAGCAGAGCCCGGAACCAAACCGCTTTCTGAGCCTGGGCAAGGTATAACTGACAGAACAGCCTTGGCAATCTCTACCCAACGGAACTGCTGCTGTCTAGAGGAGGTTCACTGGCCGGATGTGGCTTCGGCTTCGCCACATCTTGAGAAGAACAAGATGATACTTCCTTCCCAAAAGAGAGAAGAAGAGGCGTGTTTGGCATCATGATATGAGGTCATGCATGTATATTCTCCTCGGATCAGTAGATTTGCCTTACTTAACTGTTAAGTCGGGTAAATGATGTATTCTCCCATTCCGAATTATAAGATGTTTTAGATATTTCAATATGGACTACAGACGGAGTGAAATGAGTGAATCTACACACTAAAACACGCTGAATGAAAAAAGTTAACACATGTTATATTTCGGAAGGAATGTAGTACTAGGTACATAATGCTTGCTTAGTGAAATTGGAGTATCATGGTCCATCGCAATGTCAGGCACAATTCCATCGAAAAATTCTTAGTGAAATTGGATTATCATGGTACAGCGCAATGTCAGGCACAATTCCATCGAAAAAATTGTCGATCACAACCTGTTGACAAAATGCAGATGGAAAGTATGCATCTCGGATTTCAACTAGTACGACGTTACGACCTTGTAGATTCCTTGAATCTGGCCGGGAACGTGGACGGCGACGGGTCGATAGATAAGATCACATCGTTCCAAACTGCCACAGGTTATTTGCCCATATGTTCCTTTCTAGTCCAGAAGAACCAATCTATACCTAATAATAAAAGCATTAAGCCTTTTTCTCGCACGTCGTTGAAATTGCCCCTAAAGTTGATGAAAATTACCCACCTACGCCACCCATAATAAGTTAAAAAAAAAGTTTCGATTACCTGCAAACCAACGAAACGGTACGCAGATCCATAGCTCCAAGAGCCAGCGCTGCATACAAGGACCGTGTCCTACTCAAATCAATATGTGAAGAAAAACAACTCGCGGCCTTTAAATATGGAGCGACGGATTGCCTTGCATCAAATCGATCCAAGCTAACGATCGGAATCGAGCGGGCAGAAGCAAAGCCGTCGAGGTCGCCGCCAGCACCCAACCCCCTCCTTTCCGTCTTCATCTTCCGCCGCCGACGGGAGCCCACGCTTTCAGCGTGCCGAACGCATCCTCCGCCGCGCAGCCGAAGCCTGTACAATACGTACTTCACGAGTTAGAGTAGTATACGACTACAGGCTACTTAAAATCAATCAAGTCGCCGTCCTGGTGAAAAACCCGGCCCAGTCGTACCAGTGCAGCGCGACGTACACGCCCAGGCCGGCGATGATGCCGTTGGCGATGGAGAAGGTGAGCGGCATCAGCGCCATGGTCACGAACGCCGGGATGGCCTCCTTCATGTCGCCCCACTCCTGCGATGTCCTTGGCCACGCGCATCATCATGGACCTCACCAGCACCAGCGACGGCCCCACGGCCCAAGGCGGCACGCTCATCAGCAGCGGCGAGAAGAAGAGCGACGCCAGGAAGCACGCCGACACGGTCAGCCCCGTCCTGCCACCCTCCCTGATCCCTGCCGTCGACTCGATGTACGTCATCACCGTCGTGCTCCCTAGCGCGGCGCTCAGCACGGTCGACCCGACGTCGACCAGGAACGCCATGTGCTCGCCCTCGACCAGGCGCCGTACGTGAACCCGCCATACTCGGCCATGGAATACATTGTGCTCGTCCACGTAGAGGAGCGTCAGCATGGCGACCCAAACACTGCCGTGCCGATGGTGTCAGGATCTTCACCCGTCCACTCCCATTAGCAGCACGGGCAGGTTGGGCAGAACGTGAGTATGAAGAGCTACATGTTGGCCATTCAACACGAAGCTGGCCTGAGTGAGCCTATGTGCAGCAACATTGCCATATTCAGATTTGTGTATTATTCGATTTCTAGACCTAGCGCTATTTGTGACTTTTAATTCCTTTTTCATTGCATGTATTTTGATCCATGCATCAGGTCAGTGACTTTGGTCACGGCATGTGCTTTCTTAGGTTGAGTGGATTAGTAATAACAAGGCCGCTGCCATTCTCGATAATTGGCTAGGTTGCAGCAGATTCCAATGACATAAACATTCAGTTGCTTTTCTTTCCGCTGAGAAAAGAAAAACAAAATCCCATTAGACCTTCCAATCGGTGATTAAGAAACAATTGTTTGTTAATCTGAAAGTATGAGACAACTTTTTAGCATGGTAAAAGGATCAAATAGATACTTATAGAGAACTTTAAGTTCCCAGCCTGTAGATCCACCATACACCGCTTGCCGTACCCTGGCAAAATTAAATATCAATGCCACGATTCCTACCCTTCAAGCCATTAATTTTCCTACTCTGTCCAACTTGATTTATAATTCGCGGGTCAATCGACTTTGATGCGAAACTTGGGCTCAGGTTTATCAACAAAGTTGATTCTTTTATCAATCCCGTTGCAACGCACGGGCATGTTTACTAGTACTATCCAAAATTGACAACATCAACATGTCATGAAAAAAATCTCCCGAATCGACAGCAACGCGGCGCAAGATGGAGCAGAGGACCCAATCAGGCAGCCACACGGTCGCACCCCCGGCCGGCTAGCTATGGCGTCCACCTCTCAACAAGAGCACCAAGGCCAAGAAGAGGAAGAGTACGAACGCCGCGACCATGGCGACCACGAGATCACCACCCCTCTCCGTAAGCTTTTACACTCTGCTTCCATGCACGCACCACCGCTACCGCTGATGCTGACCGTTTTGCCCAGTCTCGTCTCCCCATGCAGTGCCGCCACGGAGCTTGCCGGAGCCCGACGATGAAGAGGAAGAGAACTCGCCGATCGAGCAGGTGGCGCTGACGGTGCCGGTGGGCGACGACCCGGATACACCTGTCCTGACATTCCGGATGTGGGTGCTGGGCACGGCCTCCTGCATCGTGCTCTCCTTCCTAAACCAGTTCTTCTGGTACCGCAAGGAGCCACTCACCATCACCGCCATATCCGCCCAGATCGCTGTCGTCCCTCTCGGCAGGTTCATGGCGGCGGCGCTCCCCGAGCGCGCCTTCTTCCGCGGCAGGCCTTACGAGTTCACCCTCAACCCGGGGCCCTTCAACGTGAAGGAGCACGTGCTCATCACCATCTTCGCCAACGCCGGTGCCGGCACCGTCTACGCCATCCACGTCGTCACTGCCGTCCGCGTCTTCTATGGCAAGCAGCTGACGTTCTTCGTGTCGCTCCTCGTCGTGCTCACGACGCAGGTGCTGGGGTTTGGGTGGGCGGGCATATTCCGGCGGTATCTCGTCGAGCCGGCCACCATGTGGTGGCCATCAAACCTCGTCCAGGTCTCCCTCTTCAGGTACACCTGTCAGGCAAGCAACTTCTCATTTTCAGCCTCTAATTACATGGCTTAATTCAACTGTCATGTATTTGATTTTACTACTGACAGTAAGTTTAAAATCCTCGATAGAACAGTATAAGTACAATTCAAACATAAGGTTTTTCATGAAAAACGTCCATGTACTTTGGTATCTTGTTAGTCCTTGACGCGTGTAAGCAATATATGCTTTGCAAGTAGGAGTTCTGAATTTGAGCAAATTATCAAAGGAGTATTATTGATGTGAAGAAGTGGCTACCTGCCGTGGCCTGTGGGTCCTTGACACGTCAGGTCGAGTGGCCTAGGTCATGACACGTCTGCCGCCAATAAGAAAATGACATGATTGCAACAGCGTGGACTTGGTGAAAATATTGCAACGAACTGTTTAGAACATGGGACTGAAAAAATATCAATCTAGGATGAGACTTCTTACTGCAAAATTCATGAACATGATCGCCATGTTCAGCTCTCTGACTCTGGGAGAGAGTTAGCCAATCTGACCAAGCTGGACATTTGTTTTTGGAAACAGACCAGGCCAAATATGAAAAGTTTCTCACAATCTGGCGTATGTGAGTTGTTTATAGGCCATCTTAAACTCCTTTTTCAAGTCAATGGCACTTTATTGTTAACACTTACTATCAGTACCATAGCATAAGGTTAGGTCGCTATATTCTCAAACTGGTTCTAAAAAAACTAGTTGTCTCATGCTCATCTCTTCTTTCATGTAAACAAAATTATGTGGAAATGGACATTCAAACAACATGGACAAATAAAATGAAAAACTCTACCTCCTAGACAGTCAGAGGTCTGTCTCAAGGAAATGCAGTGAGCTCTAACAGCAGAATACACATTTAATGTGAGCAGTATATTAGAACGAAAAGTTGACTCACCAAATTCAATGGTTTAAACAAAATATAATGGATGTTGCGCCCCTCGGCAGTTGCTGATCTGGCGAGACAGGAGGTTTCCAGGTTCAGGTTGGCCCATCGGTTAGGCTAATGTGTTCTGTCCCACTCTGTTCCTGAGTCATCGCTGATTAGCCAGGTTTTGCGGCTGATATGTATCTATTTTCTTCTATAATGCAAGCGCAGAGATACCGCCCCGTTCAAAAAAATACAAGATAGAGTAAGAAAATAACTTACATATTTGCAATGCGTTTGCTCATCAGGGCACTTCATGAGAAGGAAGAGCGCATAAAAGGTGGCTTCACACGCAACCAGTTCTTCATGGTGGCATTCACCTGCAGCTTCGTATACTACATCTTCCCAGGCTACCTGTTCCAGATGCTCACCTCCCTCTCCTGGATCTGCTGGGTCTTCCCCCGCTCTGTGCTTGCCCAACAGCTCGGCTCAGGGCTCCATGGCCTCGGCATTGGTACGATCGGTCTCGACTGGGCGTCTATATCTAGCTACCTCGGGAGCCCTCTTGCCAGCCCCTGGTTTGCCACTGCAAACGTCGCTGCAGGCTTCTTCGTCGTCATGTACATAATCACACCAATTGCCTACTGGTTTAACTTTTACAGGCACAGACCTTCCCCATCTTCTCAGCTGGTCTTTTCACTTCAACTGGGCAAAAGTACAACATCTCAACTATCGTGGACTCCCATTTCCATTTCGACACAGAGGCCTACGAGAAAAATGGACCATTATATCTTAGCACTTGCTTCGCTGTCACATATGGTGTCAGTTTTGCAGCCCTTACCGCAACAATCGTGCATGTTCTCCTCTTTCACGGAAGGTAAAGACTTCCAACATTTGTCAGTTCGTTGTGCAAAATTGCATAGTTGCAGCAGCTAAGAACTGTGATACTTTTGTCCAGTGAAATTATGCAGTTAAGCAGATCAGCTTTTCAACAGAAACAGGTGGACATACACACAAAACTTATGAGGAGATATAATCAGGTCCCGAGTGGTGGTTCATCTGCATCCTTATTGTTAACATTGTCATCACCGTATTTGCTTGTGAATATTATATTGAGAAACTCCAGCTACCGTGGTGGGGTGTATTACTTGCATGTGCCATTGCCTTTTTCTTTACCCTCCCAATCGGAATTATCACAGCAACTACGAACCAGGTATGGATTCGAACAACTTGCATATCATGCCATAGAGCACTAGAGCACCAGTTCCACAATTCACATTGTTCCATCATATGCAGACTCCTGGATTGAACATCATCACCGAGTACATCATCGGGTACCTGTACCCTGGATGGCCTGTCGCCAATATGTGCTTCAAGGTATATGGCTATATCAGCATGAAACAAGCTCTGGCATTTCTACAAGATTTTAAGTTGGGCCACTATATGAAGATTCCCCCAAGGACCATGTTTATGGCTCAGGTAAGCTCTATTATTCGTATATTTTATCTGTCATTTCTACTACACAAGTGCACCCAAAGTCCTGTTGTATTGTGTCACTAAGCAACTTCGTGAAACATATCAGGTCGTCGGAACTTTGGTTGCAGCATTTGTGTACCTTGGAACAGCATGGTGGATGATGGACACAATACCGAACATCTGCAACATTGAGCTCCTCTCAGCGGACAGCCCGTGGACCTGCCCTGGTGATCATGTCTTCTATGATGCATCGGTCATATGGGGTCTCATTGGCACGCGCGAATTTTCGGGGACTTGGGAATTTACTCGGCGGTGAACTGGTTCTTCTTGGGGGGAGCTATTGCCCCACTCCTTGTCTGGTTTGCACACAAGGTATTCCCAGGCCAGAAGTGGATCTTACTAATCAACATGCCCGTCATGATCGCTTCCACCTACCAGATGCCACCGGCCACTGCAGTCAACTACAGCGCATGGATACTTGTTGGGTTTTTGTCAGGTTATGTGGTGTATAGACATAGACGTGACTGGTGGGAGCGACACAATTATCTGCTCTCGGGTGCACTAGATGCTGGTTTGGCATTCATGGCAGTCTTAATTTACTTGTGCCTAGGCTTGGAAACATCAATTTGAAATGGTGGGGCAATGACTTGGATGGATGCCCCTGGCTTCTTGCCCCACTGCTAAGGGTATAGTTGTCAAGGGGTGCCCAGTATACCACTGACCAATCTCTTCATCTGTGGCAGAGACAATCCTTGGAGAGATCGATCCGAAAGTGTCAAGGAGCATATGCAAGGACCAATGTAAATAGCAGAAGTTTGTTTTCAAACCATTTGGAGGTGACAAGTTGGTGTTCTCGTATTATATTGTTCAAAGTTCCAGAAATGTTCATAATGACAATCTTAGTAGTAAATGCCTAAGAGGCACTTTTAGTAGTAATAGTTGTCAGTTTCAGTGGAGGACTCATGCCAACAAGTTCCTTTGAGAAAAATACTCAAAGTAAACAAGAAGATTTAGCCATAGTATGGACAACTCATGGTTATGTGTCTAGCACTGAATTGAGATGCTTGTTCGAAGTATCACCTATACTTAACACTTACCTGGCAAAGATTCCCCAAGAATCACCGTCATGTATTGGCTCAGAAAGGCTATCAACCACAACATGTAAAGAAACCTGCTTGGGGTGCAGCCTTTGATCACCATCCCCGTCATGACTGCAGCCCTTCATCCAAGAGCTTCTTCTTTGTTATCTTGTGGCACGATCCTCTTCACCATCAATCTTCACATTGTATCTGCCTCTCAATGCTGGTTCAAAACGTCGACCATCTTGCTATCTTCATATTTTATCTGCCCTACCCCTAGCATCTCGAGCATCGATGCACATGTCTGGACAGATTTCACCTCCTTGAAGCATGCCTCGATCACAACTGAATATCTAACACTAGCATCGTTCGGCTCGGCTGCACCCCAACTGCCTCCATCTCCTCCATAATCATCATCCGGCTGCATGCAGTACCCATTGATGAGAACCATGTGCATCGTAACTTCTGGCCTGCTCCCTCTTGCAATCATACCATAGAATAGCTTCTGCGCATCCTTGAGATTCCCCTTGGCATAGTAGGCAGAGAGAACCGTCGTGTGTGACAACGCCAGGGACGATCCGGCACCCTGGCATTTCATCGAGAACCTTGAGAGCGGCATCACTGTCCCCCAACGACCACGAGTACATTGAGCAGGATGTTGCGGGGAGAAGGCCGATGTCGGGTGTGATGTCGACCTTGGTGGGAGCGGCGCGGAAGAGCCCGGAGGCGGCGCGCAGCGGCGAGGAAGTGTGTGAGGGAGAGGAAGAGTCCAAGCGAGCGGAGCGGTGGACAGCTCGGAGGAGTCGCAGGAATGCACTATCGGAGAACATCCAGGACGTGAGGCAGCGTGACGGAGTGGACGGAGGGAGGGAGGATGTGAAAGGGACAACGCCGCAACGGTGGCTTTGGCGGAGAAGGCGCGGGCGGGAGGACGAGGAGGCGCCGGCCGGCCGGCCGGCACGCGAAACAAATTCAAAACGCTCCCTCGCGATCAACCGTTGCCGCGGTTGTGTTCTGACATACTGGACATTATTTCTTCACGAGTAATGCTACACTTCCGTTTCTTCACGATAAATCTAGGGGCAGAAGAGGATCAAACATTGAAAAATAATATAACTTCACTCGGATCACTTTAACAATAAATTATTATGTTCCATTCTTAATAAAAGAAAAAAAGGATTATTCTTTAAAAAAAAATTATCGCGAGAGTATAGCTACCAAGAAAATCATTAATTTGCTGGTTATTCTAAACTTAATTTCGTGAGCACCAAGTATAACGTGGACGCAAGCCTGAACACCATAGCACACACTGACACGAGCGCTACTAAATATTGGTGTGGTGGAGCTTTAAGATTGACGAAATAACCTCACATCTACTCAAGGATAATTTGATTTGATAAAACGTAGTTTATGTTTATGGCATCAAACATGTTGTTCGATTCTTGATGGGATAGGGGGTGTCGCTCACCACCATATAGTCACCTAATGACCTAACTACACATTGGCTCTCCTTTGTTGAGTAGCTCTTGGATAGCCCGAGTCATCTCGCATAATCATAGTTTTAAATAGCCCACCATATATACACCATAACTTTTATGAAGCCCTCCCGCTAAAGCTTGCGCTTTTAACGCTAAATTGAAAATCACGGCTAGTAGCCTGCTAAATCCGCTATAGCGCAATATTTGGAGTCATTTGGCCATGTAAGCCGTTGTAGTCAAAGAAGGGATGCAAATGATTTCCATAAAGTCATCAAGTTAATATATTATATGTTCCTTGTTTTTTATGTAGAAACGTCACATTGTTTCAAATCTTAGTTATTGAATATGTTTATGTTAAACATATGTGATGTATAATATATAATGCTTGAGTGTATGCTTATTTTTTTCAAAAAAAAAACACGATCTAAGAGAAACGCTAAATGGGGCTTAGCTTTGCTATAACTCCGCTACAACTTTTCATAGCTTCTGATCGAGCTGCCGCTAGATGTCATAGCCCGCTATTCAAAACTTTGCGCGTAATGCATATTCACATTACTAGACTGACATATGAAGGAGATCCCTCTGAAGTTAAGGAACAGGGCTAGCCGAAACCAGAAGCAATCCCAAGAGCTAGTGACAAAGGATGAGGCACCGTATATAGACGATAAATTGAACCATAGAGGTTTGGACAATGTGAAAAGCAGTGACGAGGACGAAGGCGACGAGAAGAACAAAGAATGAATTTATGGTACTAGACCACCAGGCGAATTACAGACAAGGATATCTTTACTCTATAAACATCAAAGTTGTTAAGAAATTAACTATTCCCTTCGATCCATATTAATTATCATCAAATCGGGTGTATCAAGCGCTAAAATATGTCTAGATACATCTGATTCAGCGACTATAGCACAATTATCACATATTATGTACATATATACGTCACGAATATTAATTTTCATAAAGTTAAGGACTTTCAGTGCACAAAATTAAACAACTCAATCAATGGGGAAATGTGAGCATTTGGTTATTTTTTCGATAAATACTTATATATCAATATCAAGATGATACCAATTGTCGCTGCTAACATGGACTCCGCTCGAGAGATCGGAGAACATTTTTCATTTTACCAAAGATTAACGTGTTAATATCAAATAAAGTTGTGGGGGGGGGGGGGGGGGGGGGGGGGGGGAGGGGGAGGGAACATAGCTGGGAAATTCGAATCGACGGTGCAGGGAGCCGTCCCACCAAAATGATGCTACGCAAAATGTCCTTCAAGAATATTCAGTTGTCCCGACAAGACTGACATGATGAATGAATGGACATGAACGGACAAGGCTGCCCACATTATGTATGCCTTTCTGCTTCGTTGCATTCAGTTAAATGGCGTTTGTCCCTGCTCTGGTCGGCCTATATGTTTTTGTGATCACGGTTGGAATATGTGTGCTCCTTCTGTTTGGTACTTGAGAAATAAATAACTTTTCTATGTGCAGCGCACATCATTCTCTACATCGAAAATGACTTGAAAAAATAAATAACCTTTCACAACTAGTATAGGAGCTTAATTAGTGAAGCATAAGACACTCGATGTGACTTGCTGCACTCGCAACCGCTGATGAGCGCATTTCCCTACCTTAGAAAAAAAAACTTTCCTTGTGCCACTAGTCTTCCTTGGGAAAAAAATCTCCATTCTCATCTTTTGCTTTCTGTCTGTGGTTCTTATTGTAGCAATCACAATATGGTTAATATCTTGGCGTTTACTTCATTTCATTTTACTTTGAACTGACATTTATCTAATCGAAATGGCTGACTGAAGAGCGTATGACGATTGACCTCTGAAGAGCTGCCAGTTGGGTGCATCTTTTTCTGTGGATATGTTATCTCTAGAGACCAAATAGTTTAGATAACCTGCAGTTAAACTTCGGAAGAATACGGCAATTCTGACTCATATATCATCCAACAGAAAAGTTGCCATCTCATGTTCTGAAATTGGTTTTTGTACCCCTACAATGCGATAATGTTATCTACTTGCCATTTTAAAAGAGCTCAGCTAAAACCGGCTCCAGATAGACTGTTGATAAAAAGGTAAAGACAAGGAGATATTAAGGGTAGACTTAGAAGACAAATAATTTTATGAATCAATGGCATATCACGCTAATATAATTGCAGGCTATAGACATCACCTATTAGCCATGTTTTCATAGACCTTGTTTGTCTCAACTTGAAGTGGGAACAAAGCTGAATCAGAGCATCCACCCTCCATTACTTAATGGTTGACCCTGAACCCCAAGTCTTTGGCCTTTTCGTGGCACCCAATCTTCTCATGTGGACATCTAGATGAACACTACTTGGAAATTTGTCTGCATGAGACGTCAAGAAAGATTTGTTTGACGTCGAGATCACCAGGATGTCGAGATCGGTAGCATGGTCGGTGATCTTAATCGCATAAGACTAGTGCTAATTGGGTGAGAGAGGGACCATGAAAGGAATTGCTACCTAATCCTGAGTGTAATGATGTCGGTGCCTGGTTGGAACTTGTCAAGATTCTTACGCTCATAGCAGTGGTAGATCAGTATTAACTAGGAAAAAATGTGTGCCTGAAACTATAATCATAAGATCACAAGATCACAACGCACAGAACCAAACATAAGAAAAACAAGACAAACAGCGTGATCGTCCCAGTCTTCATCCACCGAGGCGACGCCACACAAGAGACGAGATTGGAGCCAGAGCTTGTAGAGGAACTCGTCGTCGAAGGAGAAACACCCGCATCTACTCAGAGCTTATAAATGAACATAAACAGACAAAATATGCCACATTATGTATGCATTTCTGCTTTGTTGTATTCAGCTATTGTCCCTGCTCTGATCGGCCTATATGTTTGTTAGGATCACAGTTGGTATACGTGTGGTCCTTCTTTTTAGATAAAGTGTATATATTAATATCGCGAAGATACCAATTACATCCAGCCTCTGCAACAACGCGTTGCTCTAGCGGCCACACGGATGCACATAGCCCACGTGTGGTCCTTCTGTTTGGTACTTGATGAAATAGTTAGCTTTTCTATGTGCAGTGCACATCAGTCTAGACATCGACAATGACTTGAGAAACTAAATAACTTTTCACAGCTAGGAATTGAGCTACTAAAGCAAAATACACTCGATGTGACTTGCTGCACTCGCAAGCGCTGACGAGCAGTGGCGGACCCAGGAAAAAAATGGAGGGTGGGCACACTACAATAAAAAAATCGCATCGCGATTTTTTTTGTTGCAAAACTAATAATATAAATATGCAATTGGTTACAATACAAATAGTTAAAAAGACAAACAAAGTCTTACGTGATGAAATGTAACATAATCAGAAAATTGCATCACTAAGATTTGGTAACTCTACGTTGTCGCATCGCCGTGAAACATTATTTCCATCTGTAAACAACATATATAAGCTATTGCTTTCCATTTGTAAACATAAATCACGGATTCTAGAAAATTTGCAGGACCAATACATACTTGAAAATATCACAATAACAAAAAAATACTGAATATCCTTTTGCTGTTCGGTATGGGGGCAGGGCACAAACACACACACAAAAAAAATACTTTCTACCGTTCTGCCTAAGTTGGAAGTATCAAACCAAAATAGAAAAGAGTACTAGCTACGGCTGGCCTACTGCAGCAAGCTAGCTGTGTTTGTCTGCTACTGCTCTGCGCCGACAAGAATTTGGGCATCAATGGCCGGCGCTCCTTTTCCAGTTCTCTTTCTCTCAAGAAACAGAGACGAACGAGTGGCAATTTCTTGCACGAAACGACCGGAAGCAGTAGTAGTAGTCAAAGAATTTCCCAAATTCTGGGTGGGCCACGGCCCATCCGGCCCACCCGCTAGGTCCGCCACTGCTGACGAGCGTATCCCCTACTTCATGAAAAAAATATCGTTGGGCCACTAGATAAACTCTGTTCTTCCTCAGAAAAATAAAGAATCTCCATTCACAAATTTTACTTATGTCTCTATTTGTTTATTGTAGCAATCATAATATGATTATACATTGGAATGTACAGATACTTCATTCCGCTTTATTTTGAGCTGACATTTATCTGGTCAAAATGGCTGATGGAAGAGAGTTGAACGACCATTGAAGAGCTGCCAGCTTGGTGTATGGGTTTCTGTGGATACGTATTACCTGTAGAAACCAAAAAGTTTGGATAAGCTGGAGGTGGACATGCCATTTAAAAGAGCTCAGTTGAAACCAGCTCCAGATAGATTTTTTATATTTTTACTAAACATAGAACATACGCGCTCACATGCACATGTATATGCTCAACCCTATGAACACACACCTACATCCTGCCCCTGTTATCACCTCCGAAAGAATTAGCCGGTGGTCGCACCACATACGTCTCGCTATCGGCGGGAACGTCGACTTCCGCTGAAAATTAATCCGTCTTTAGTCAGAATCAGAATTCAAACCTGGGATTTGAACTGCAGATAGACTCAATCTGTACGAAGTTAAAAGGAGATATTATGGGTAGAGACTTAGAAGATCCTAACTTTATGAATCAAGAGTCAAGGGCATCTCACTGCCAATATATAATTGAAGGCTACATCAGCTATTAGCCATGATTGCATAGACCTTGTTTCTCTCAACTTGAATTGTGAACAAAGCTGAATCCCTCCCTCCATTACTTGACGGTTGACCCTGAACCCCAAGTCTTTGGACTTTTCTTGGCTCCCAATCTTCTCATGTGGACACCGAGATCAATACTAGTTGGAATTCTGTCTGCATGAGCCGGCCACAAAGATTTGTTGACGTTGAGATCACCAGGATGTCGAGATCGGTAGCGTGGTCGGTGATCTTAATCGCATAAGACTACTGCTATTTGGGTGAGAGAGGGACCATGAAAGGGATTGGTACCTAATCCTGTGTGTGATGATCCAGTCAGTGTCTGGTTGGAACCTGTCAAGATTTCTACACTCATACCGGCCACATGCAGATCAATATTGACGGGCAAAAAATGTATGCCTGATACTAATCACTTAATTAGGGAACATATGTTAAGGTGTTGATCTTCTGATAGTTACCAGGATGTTCTTAGATCCAGGTCCATGAACATAGTACTCAAGGTTACACATGCTGTGAGATGAAGAAGATGCGGGTTTAATTTTTTGAAGATCCTAAGAGCATAAAATCCCTGTCTGAGCTCTGGATCCAGCTCCATGTGATGACTCTGATTGATCACCACATTAGATACAACTGGAATTAAACAAGTAATTAAGACACCAAAAAGACATGTGGCGGCTGATGGTCATCATAGCCAATAGACTTGTTAGTCGACGCCGGTGGTGCAACGAACAGCGACGTCTTCTGTCTCTGATGATGATGCAACCATGGCGGTATCAAGATGATGTCAGTCCAAGCCAGTTTGATCATGCAGCTGTTCACAACTGGAACTAGCATAAGTTTAGTTACAATTATTACGTTTAACTACCAATAAAACAAACTTGTATTAATCGAATAATTAGTACAGTTGGGTATTCAGTGAACCTTTCATGCCACCTCTGATTAATCAGATTTTTTTTCAAAAGGATGAAATTGTCTCCCAGGCTCTGCATCTAGACTATGCACGCTGCTTAACTTACTACACCAAGATTACATGAAATGGTCTACAGATAAGGCATCAGACGGGATTACCGTAATCTCCCTGACTGTAATGACGAACGGAGACAGAGAAGGCAGAAGGCGACTCCCGCATATAAATACTTCGGTTTGGAGCTAACCACCACCCACTCTCATTAACAAACCATCCATCTAACCTTCAGAAGGTGAGAGCTCAGCTAGGAGAAGAGAAACAGGAAAGGGAGGGAGAGGAGGTAAGCATCTTGTTTCTTCTGCCAATCAATCCTCTTCTTGTTTCTTCTTCCTCGTCTCCCTCTGTTTTCTGTCTCATGGAATTTCCATTTTTTTCCCTCTTTGTAAAACTCTGTACTGCTATTTTTCTTCGGTTATACAGAATTTTTATGTCAACAAGTTTAGCATGATAGCATCTGCTTCTTGACAACAATCTCTCTTGATGTTAATTGACCTGTAGGTAACTGGAGGTTCTTGCCTCGCGCTGGTCACGGGTGCCCATGGCCACCGTCGGACCACCTGCCGCCTTCCGGAGGATCACCGTGCGCTACAGCAGCGCCGGCGACGAAGCAAACGATGATGGCTTTCTCGACCAGGTAATTCATAATAACATCTGTACTTTTCTGAGAAAAAATCGTCGGTGACCTGAAACCATTTTTCCGAAAATATCTGATGTTTATTAGGAGATTCTTTATCAATCGATCATGGCTGTAAGGACCCCCGGAGCATGTGTGTGCCCATATCACTGCCATGGAGAGAGCAGCAGCAGTAGCAGCACAGGTTCAAGCTCAAGAGAAACCTCAAGGGCTTCAGGTGAACAGATCGCCGCTGACTTCGAGTATGCTAGGCGGCTACAGGAGGAGATGGAGGATCTGACGATCGGGACGCCTCCCGACGACGAACAAGACGGTATGCAATGCAATGCCTGCTTAATTATGATCCAATTCACTAAATGGTAAATGGTGTTAATCATCTGACATATAGGTGTTCTGTGTTGGTGTTTGGCTTAAATTCAGATATAAGCTGTGTACCTTCCCCATCCGACACCGATGATGACGATGATGGCGATCACGACGAGGAGGTGATTACTTATTCTACGGAGAGCCGATAATTATAGTTGTGTTTTACTTGAACTAACTAGTATTTGGTACTTGCATCAAACTAAAATTTCTGATATCGGTTTGCAGGCCGCTAGGCAAGATGATGACAGCGACGACGATGATGTTGATCCAGACAACATGACATATGAGGTTTGTGCTGAATGAATGTTCCACAGTTTTCTCTGTTACCTCTTAAAGGTTCAGTTTGGAACGTGAGACATTATTTTTTCTGATTCCAATCACTTTATGTGCAATGTATATATAGCAAAGGCAAGAACTTGTGGAATCAGTAGGAAGTGAGAGCAGAGGTTTATCCGATGAACTCATGCGATACTTGGTGCCATGGAAGTACAAATCAGGATCAGGGTTCTTCTCAAGGAAGACAAACCACTACCATGATGAGTGAGTCCACAATCTTCTCAAATCACATCTGAAGTTTCCAGTGATCCTAACTTTCTTGCAACAGACAGATGATAGTTAACAAGTTTATTGCTGTGAATCTTGGTCTGTTCACTGTTGACAGAAAAACTCCGTCAGTGTCACTCACAAATTTATCTCTTTTTTAAAACCAATGGATACAGTTGTTCTGTGTGTCTATCGACCTTCAGAAACCGAGAGCGCCTCATAACCTTGCCCTGCAAACATGTTTACCACGATGGTTGCATTACCAGGTGGCTCAAGATCGACAAGGTAAAAGTTCCGAGTACTTATTTAGTTTTTTCCTAAAAAATAAGCCTTTTGAGGATGAACTAGAGAGGATCAAAAGTTATGTGTAGGTGCAATTTGACATGTTCTTTTTGTTCTCTGAAACAGACCTGCCCAGTCTGCAAATATGAGGTGTTTGGGCCTTCCTAGCATGTCATCATCTGCCAATCAAAGTTCACAAGATGAAGACACGTCATCACAGCTGCTTGCTTGGATCGTCCACCCGTTCAGCACAAAAATAAAGAGAAAAAACACATGTTTTTTTTTCTTTAATTCACTCCCCCACTGTAATTTTTGGCATGTACAGGTGTGTTGCTTCAGAAAATCGGAAGCTTATACTCTATCTCAAGTTTTTCTTGTCTTCTCGTGTCTCGACTTGCCTATGAGTGTACTTCGGATGGGTTTAAGAACAAATGACAGGCGATTCAAGTCAAATAGTGACAGTAAAATCAGGGAGGTAGCAAGCACAGATGACAACCACAGCATGTCATTACATAGTTAATAACTCTGGGTTGCAATGCTATCCAAGCCAACTCACACTCTCACAACCGAATGTCTCATTTCATCAGTCTATGATCATCAGAGCCTGTTTCAGTGAAACAAGAGCTCGGAAGAAAAACATAGAATACTCTACTACGGCGATTTCCCATCAAACACAACTCTCAGAGTAGTGAAACTTAGGTTGCTGATGATGCGGTCTTGTCACAGGTTCCACGAGTAGCCGCCATCTCCCTGCTGCTCCCCCAAAAACAGCCCACTCTCAGCAAGTTCGTGGGTGATGAGATGGTCAAGATCTTCCATGTCGTGCATAGACTCCGCCCTCGGAGTCGCGGCATTCCCACCAGCGGCGGCAGCCGGGTTGCTGCTCACTGACTTGAAGCTGCTGCTTCGCTGTACGATGCCAGCTCCGCTGTTATTCATCGGATTGCTAGGCCCCGTCATGCCCATTGGAGCGGGACCCTTTGCCGCGGGATTATACATGTGATGTGCCTGCTGCTCTCCGCTAGCAGCACTGTTGGTGACCGCGGCTCCAGGTGTGAGACCACCGTTTGCATTGGAAGTGCTAGGACGTTGCTGCTGCTGCTGCTGCGCCATACCGCGGTTGTTGGTATTCTTGGCTTCCTGCATCAACTGATGGATCACATGCTGCTGGAATTGCGGACTCGCACCCAGGCCCTGGAAATTGTTAAGCTGCTGCTGGGGCATAGCTTGCTGGAACGACATGGGGTGCTGGAATTGCCCAAGCTGAGCCGCACGGAACGATCTAGATGCTTCCAGCTGAATGCCATTGTGTACTGCTGTAGGACCTTTGAACATGCTCGATGCCTCCTGCTGAAGCAAACTCTGGTTCCCGCTTGATCCTCTAAGCATATTGTGGTAGTTGTTCAGCGCAGCAGCATTCTGAGATGCCTCCTGCTGGAGCAAACCCTGATTTGCGCTTGACGTCCTAAGCATATTCTGGTAACTGTTTATTGCCACAGCATTCTGAGATGCCTCCTGCTGAATCAAACCCTGATTTGCACTTGAGCTTCTCAGCATTTGCTGGTAGCTGTTTTGTGCTGTCGGATTCTGGGGATTATTACCAATTGCTCCAACACTTGGAACCTCATTATTCACATGGGGGCTCATTTCCGTTTTGCCGCCTTTTGTGTCATGCATATTCTGGACCATAAGCTTCGGTCCAGTTTGCTTGGGATAGTTCTTCAGGCCCTCTGCAGATGAACAGGCAACATATTAAACATTAAACTACACGTCTCAGATCCATAGGGCAAAGCAGGGTTGCTATCATCACAAACGTTTCTCTTAAGTTGTTATGATTTGCTGTTATCTACAGCAAATAAAATAATGAAGCACTAACAGCATATACGACGTTTAGCTCCGCACTATTTGTTTGCATCACAGCCACTTTGTACATGTTAAAGGTGACAACCAAAGTGACAGCATGACTAATTTTGCATTACACAGGCTGGTTTTGGCCCAGCTGGAGTTTAAATGTAGTTTCTAGTCCTACTCATGCAGGTGTGCCTTATGAAGTACAATATAACATGCAATTTTCATGAGAAAACATTCCTTGTGAAGAAACGGTTTTAGGTAAACTTAATTAAGAACCTAGGTAGACACTTAGATTATTGATGAATGTGCATGTCATACCTATAGGACCAAGCTTGTTCTTGTGACTGAACTCGATCAGATCCTTCATGTGATTCACTACCTCTGATATCTGCCAAGAGCACATAAGCAATCAACATGCCATAATGCACATAATATACAGAATAAATGCTATAAGACACACCTTAATAAATGAGGAAAATACCTGGAGGAATTTCTACATAGTACTGAGAGGAAAGAGAAAGGTAAATACTACTGACTAAACTATAATTACCTGCAAGCAGCGAACATATCTTTTAGAAAGCCCGTGTTCGTTTAAGCTGTGATGATCTATACTTTTCGCTAGTTGTCGTGATGCTGACACAAACCTACAAGTTCAAAAAAAAGAATGGCCTCATTTTGATTAGAATACCAGAAGGACAGCTCTAGAGAAATCAATACATATTTTTGTCATTCTAGGTTTACTAACATGTTGCAAGTATTTCGTGCATCATCATTCGATGCCCCAGCAGGCCCATTTTTATTGGCAATAGCTTGATAATTCTGGGCAACTTGCAGCATGTTACTTACCTGAAAAAACAAAAGCACGTGAGAAGAATGTAAAGGGTACCAAAGTTAAAGCACATCACACATATTCAGATTTATAATCAGGTGAACTAGTTGAATGCCCGTGCATGCTACTTCCTACAAATTATAAACCCAGATAGACAAAAAAAGGTAACTTCCAAATCACGAAAATCATGGAGACATGGACCCACTTGTCCACAAACGACATTGAAAGGACGCGCACTGGCAAACATGACTGCGTCAAATTATGACCTACAATTTAATCTTCTTTGGTGGTTTGCGTTCTATCTGTAACTTTAGTTCAGTACACAGATCAGCAAATAGACGAAACAGTGAACAGGGACTGGTTTCACGCACCAATTACCCAGGATAAGTAATGCTTAGGCATCAAAGCACAGTGTGTATATGTAGGCAACAGCTTATCAACCATATGCAGCCTTTCAACCAAAGGTCAATCAAATAGGAACTGGAACAGGAAGCCCATACAGGTCTAAGAACTCTACCTGTTCTGTAAGAAACTTGCGAGTGATATACTCGTCATGCCGCCGTGAACAGAACTCCCAGGACATAATCTGCATACACAATCAGCAGATAAGAATGATTCTCAGTTGGTCCCCATTTGTAACATCCAGATATCCACAAATGCTCCCACAAAGGATACCAAGAAGGTGCTAAGGTTGAGAAACTACAACTTTTTTTTTTTTTGCGAAATATTGAGAAACTACTACAACTAGGAACATACCTTTAGTTCTGGAGTGAATATTATTCTCAGTTGCCCCTCGTGTGTGACATGCTGGTGTTCATAGATGCTCTTCAGAACAACTTTAGTATGCTCCAGGAGCAGCAGTCCATTTGGCAACCGGAATTCATTGGGCATGTCAAGGAATAGATATTCTTCCTTAACACCATGGTCAAATCTAATTTGACAGAGTCTAGGAAGTATTTCACAGGTAGCCTCTGTATGATGGATAAGAGATGAAAGGGGGAGGAACTGGGTGAGCTCAAAAATGTACATTGATATTAAATTACAGAGAAAAACTCAATTTTATTTATAAGAATAACACACTGAAGAAGCAAAAAAGAAAGAGCCCATAAAACAGATGGTCAAAGTGTTCATCCAAAAATCAGGAGGAAGTGCACAATAGCATAACCAAAGCTTTGGTGTATAAGAAATACAATGCCAAAGACTAATTTTCATTCGTGACAATCTAGTATTTGTTATGATAAGGTGTTCTGTAATGCTTTAGAGTTACGAACTTCTAAGCTATTTCTTTTGTAGTCTTGATACTTGATCGTTCATCTGACAGAATAATATTGTTGACTGTCTTCTATAAAGCACAAGACATGTACAAGATTACCGAGGTTACCAAATAGAAGAATAACAAAATAAGCACAAATGAAACAGCATCGAACTTCTAACAATCCTGATGGGGAATTAATCAAACTACAAAGGATATAACATTTTACCGTATCCTTTTCCCGCGTGTGCATGACAAATATCACAACGCCATGTATCCTGTGACAAGTATAAAGTAGGACTGTGACTACAATATCAGAGATCGTATACAACACCAAGGAATAATTACCCTAGATATTGGCCATGACATGGAGAGCATACAAAGAATCAGCTTTCGCAGTTATCCGTGGATTCATTATATGAAACAGATATTTACAATCAGAATAGCCATTGCAGAACGGCTTCGAATAAAATCGCTATTGCAGGCTAGAATACAAAATATTTCCCCAAGAAGCTACACATACCAGTGCTGAATGAAACAGTGCTGATTTGCAGAATGATAATGGCAGAGCTTTAAGGAGATGGTGTACAATATAATTTCATAATTTGAACATCTACTTAGTCAACATGATTTAAGTATGAACTGTTAACTAACCTGAGCTGTCTGTGGAATAGCAACTGAAGTATTCCCTCTTTTTTCATATGTTGATACACACCATCTTTCTCTTGATCTTGGCGCAAAATATTCATCAATAAGCTTCCTCCAGTATGTTATGGGATTATTCTACAAGACAATATTTGAGTAAATTGTACTTTTGGTGGTGTGTATCTTGCAATAAATGCATAAACATGCAGAAACTCACCTCTGGCCTGTAACGCTTATGATACAAATACTGCATTAACCTTCGAGAACAAAGCCCACTCTCGACAGGAGTCCTAACAGGTCCAGCTAGCTGCAATGCAGGCTGTGCTAGCGGCGGCCTCAACTGTGGCTGCCGAGGTATGGCAACTTGAGATTGTTGAAGCTGAGGAAATTGTTGTGACAACTGATGCTGCTGTTGTTGCTGAATTTGCATCAACTTCTGCTGTCGGATCAAGGCTTGAAGTTGTGGGTTATGTTGGCCCTGGAGATGAAGAGAACTGTGACCTTGGAGCAGCTGTTGAATCAACTGCTGTTGGAGGATATCATCTTGCCGAATATCAACTCTTGGCTTCTTTTGAGCATGAAATGCGGCAGCAGCATCAATCACAGGTTGTGATGTTACACTTGATGACCTCCGCTTCTGCATCTGTTCTTGGGGTGGACTTTGCTGCATGATCGAGCCATCAATGACTGAAGAGCCAGAGATGTTATTGGATGAAAACGACATCGGGGAGGCAGGAAGGCGCATGAATGAATCAGCATTCATGCTCGTACTTTGCTGAAACTGGGCACCTCCAGAAAGTGATGAGTTGCCATCCGTCACCAAAGAGCTAACACCAATGCTTGGCCCAGAGGAATTTGTAGTACCAACTGGAAGGCTACCATTCATGTCCCTGGGAACAAGTCCAGAATTGGAGCGTGGGGCCCCGGACATGGAGGTCAGCAGGGTTGAGACTGAACCATCACCTTGAAGAATCTTGCTTGAAGGGGAAGAACGTCACTGGAAACTACTAAGGATCTTCTGATATTTTAGCTGGCAACTGCAAAGTGTAATAATCAGTAAAAAATTGAAGCCATGCAAGCCAATGAAGGAAACAGTCACCACAAGATTTCAAGAAATTTCCTAATGCTAAGTTTCGAACTTTTAAGTTTTTTTAAAATAGCACGAAACTAAGTTTCCTCGGGGCATTAGAGATCAAAACTGTGAACATCAAAAAAAAAGTGTTGAACTGACCTAACCGGTGAAATACATTGACTGGAACTTCCAAAAGGAAAAGTTATCTGACCTATGTCAACAAATCCGAAAGAACAGAAATAGACAGGAAATAAGGCAAGAGAAAAGACTAAATAATCCATTTGAATTACAAACTAGTACATAGATACACCGAAACCAGCAATGCACAAAGAGATTTCTGCTTTCTGTTCACCCTGACAAAAAGGAACAGCAAGAATATGGAGCTGATAAGTTTGGCAAAATGACTTCTTATGCAAGCTCGCATCAAAGCACAGACCAAACAGTAGACCACAAAGGCAAAAGAAAATCAGAAGAATAAAAACCCACACATATCAATTCGATAAATAAAGATCTGGCTTGATCACCTGCCACTATGCATGGATTATCCAGGGCTACAAGTACAACTACAACAAGAAACGCTGATAGAATAATAACTGGTTCACCCACCTAAGTAAAACAGAACACGATGTATAAACTGCCTAACCCGAGAAATCGGGAGAGAAGGTCAATCCAATGAACAAACACAATAACCTCACCAAGAATCAAAGAAACCCAAAATTGAAATATTTTATACTTGAATACAGATTATTTAAGGTGGATGACAGTCACATGGGACTTTGAACTACAGACAAAGAATCACGGAAGGGGGCTAAATGCTCTGCAGTAACCGTTTGGACTTGCAGGTGATAATTTTGTTCCTGGTGGTTCATCATACATGCAGCACTTAAGATGTGCAGTTAAATAGTTCAAGTGAAAATCAACTTCGTTCTTTCGGAACTGACTGAGTACTGGGTTAACTGGTTCATCTTAAACGGAATTCAGTCACAGCGCACGGGGCTAAATGTGTTCACAAAATCACAAGCAGATCAACCTAATCAGCAGCGAGCAGCATTGTCTCATACTCCGTACGATCACAGAACGAACCTGCAGCTAACCCCATACAGTCCATGGTACCAAGCTCCGGGCCAACCGAAACCAACGGCCAGAACAAGCAAACAAAGAGAAGAACTGCACAAGATTCAAAGGGGAAAACAAAACCAAAAAAAACATGAGAGAATCTAATCCCCCAGCAAGGCAGCAAGACGAAACGTTCAGACGCCGAAACGTTCAGACGCCCCATAGCTGGCCATACTTGGACTCCCCTCAAGATCCAGCAAGAACACAGAACCGTTTAGACTCCCCGGTGCTACAGATTTCTACCGCGAGAACTGAATTCCGTCCCCAAAATCCGAGAGCCGCATTGAGGCAATCGGGCCCCCTTCCTCCCCTCTTCCCCCGCAGCACAGACCCGAACGCAAATCCCCGCATAATAACCGCCCACACGGGGAGAAAGATTGCTCCCCGGAAGGCTTCCGAGGAACCAAACCAATCTATCTACTGTACACATGAACAGCGTGCGGTACGGGCAGAAATCCTCACCTCGCTCGCTCGCTCGCTCGCACGCGCCTCAATCCCCTCCCTCTTATTCTACTACTGTTATTTGTCTAGCACTTTTATTTCTTCTTCTCCTCCTCCCTCTTCCTCGTGCGTGCTTGTGTGTAGGCGGCGGCGTCGCCGGCGAGCGAGCGAGGCGGGCCGGATTAAATAGATTCCCGGACGGCGACCGGGGCCAGCCGGTCGCCCGGTCCGTTCTGACCGGTCGGGCGGGCCCGTCGGCGCGATCGTGCCCGTCGGATCGGGATCCTGCGGTGATTGGCTGGGTGGTGGGGACGCGGTACCGGGAGCGGGGAGGTCGGCTCGTTGCTCCGCGCACGCGGAAGGGTGCACACCGCGTGCGGTGGGATCCGCGTGTCAGTGGCGCGGATGTTGGTGGGTGTGAATTGGCCGGTGCTTCGAGGGGAAGATTCGAGACTGCGCGCACGCGGCTCACGAGCCAGCATGGTGAACGTGGGTCCCGCATTTCAGTGCCACGGCGTGCTCTACGGCTGGCTGAGTTGGTGCGAAGAAGATATAGGAGGTGTCTTTTCAAGAGAAAAATTGTACGCCTACACCTCACCACCTATGGCTGACTTGCGGGGTCCGCAGCACGTGCGACCCACATGTCAGTGAGAGTTGTACTGAGAACGGGTGGAGGGAACGGTGAGCGTCAACGTGGCGAAGTTTCTCCCCTTCTCTTTCTCGGACCGACTGCACATCATTTGCGCAGAGGCATATTTGCTCCGCGCACACAGGCACGCAGCAGAGCGTTTTGCTTTTTGGAGCTTTGGTTTGAGGGGAGAGGGTGGGGCCTGCAGGGGCAGCAGGCTGTTTGAGTTTGACTAGCATGAATTGTTTTCGTGTTTTCTTTCATTTATTTTTTGTGCTAGGCTGGACCACCTCGTAGGGTTTGCTTTAGCTGATTATTGTAGTTCACACGCTGGAAACGTAATCATAGGACTAGTCGATCTTTCCATGCCAACAATATCTTTTAAAAAAATGTCTGTTTGGAAGACATTTCACATGTTTATCCGGAATTTTTGACAGGAAAAGACCACTTTGGCGAATAAATTGTCAAAAAAGACCACCTTTCGAATGAATTGTCAAAAAGAACCGCATGCACCATGGCTGCATGCATTTGCTTTCGGACGCTACGTAACCCTTTTGATTTTCTTTTTAAAACATCTCAAAAATTCGAAAAAAATACCTGGTGTAGCTAACTCTATGCACTACGATTGTGCAAAAATTTCACCGCAAAATACTTCATATTTTGAGCTCAGCAAAAAAGACAAATCCAATAATTTTCGTAGCTAGTTGTGTGTACTACGAAACGATGCACTGTTCATTGATCAGGGAACTGTTCATTGCATGGAAAGGGGCATGGCCGCAGTGGCCAGTGGCGGTAGGAAAGGCCGCCGTGGCCATGTGGTCATTTTTGACAATTTTTTGTCAAGTGATCTTTTCTGACGATTCACTCGTTAAGGTGGTCCTTTTTTGTCAAAAAATCGTTTATCCGTTCTCCAGAACAAAATATTGTACTAGCGGTTCGTGAAAATGTACGGAAAGACATATGCGGCCAAGCAAAGGTTTAGTTTGGACTCAATTAGTGCATAATCAAGAGGATATTTCGTGATGCGTGGATTTAATTGGAAGGAATGAAGGGGAGTGGCATTTTTCATTTGTTAGTTATAACCTCATTAGCATTGTGAACAGAATAAGAGAGAAATATGATTTTTAAAATGCATGTGCAAATGGAGGATGTAGAAGTAAACTAGTTTTAAAACTTATAGCCATTTGGCTAGCATGAATAGGGGACAAACCTGAGCCCTAATAAAAAGAGTGTAAGCAAAATCCAATCACTTGAAAAGAGGTATAATTATGATATTTCTGAGCAACTAAAGATTTTGAGGTTGTCCTTGGTGCGTAGGAATTTGAAGGAAAAAAAGAGCTCTAAGAGGATTGCAAAAGTAGTATGTGTATCGTTTAGAATCCTACTATATATAAAAGACGGTGGATTCCACGGCCTATCCAGCTATTCACGTCGCTGATGCTTCCTGGTCGTCCGATCTGCGAAATCGACGGCCACGATCGGCCCACGCAACCCCATCCGCCTGAGGTACTGTAGATCCCGAATATCTTCCAATCGCCACGGGACGCGTGGCCAGGTCGCCCGCCGGTTGCCCGGCTCCCAGCCGGTTGCCCACCCGGTCACCGTGCCAATTTGCAAAAACACCCGCGTACTTTCTGACATTCGCGCGTGGTCTACATTTTCCCTCTACGGTGGGACCAAGATGTAATTTCTGGAAAGGTTGAGGTCGTTTTCGCAAAACCATCCGCGGGCTCCCTCTCTTTCTCCTGCGCGACGCCGTCGTCGCCGCGGCCACCGCTGCCCTACGCACCTCCCCCGCCGGATCTCTGACCACGGTACCTGTGTATAGTGCAAACCCCTGGATCGATTCATTTGCACACACAGTCTAAAATGAAATATCACAACATTGTATCAATTATTACACGTGGATCCAGTACTTAGGAAAATATCCTTTACAAATTGCATAGCACGAAGCTAGCTTCGAAAGAGTAAAGCAGCGGAAATAAATCTTCATGGAGTCCTCATCCTTTGCATGTGCCACAGACGAAAACATGTTGGTTGCAGACTCGAAACCTTAACGAAAACTCACTCGTCGTCAGAACAATCTGCAACAAATAAAATTTTGCAACAGAGTGGGTCAGATCCATTAAAATGATTCTGGCAAGTGACACTATGTGGACACTTAATGGAATAACTCTATAGCCTATATGCATATTTGGCTGGTGGAGTTCAAGGCTATTTTGTATAAAAGCTAATTTTGCCTAACTCTTTGTAAAACATTTTCTTCAAATGTTCGAGACAATATGGCATGAAATCCATAGTCTCGTCTACCCTTGTTTACCCATCAAGTTTTACTTAGAGAAATAAGATGTGGGGAGCCTCCGTTGACATACTTGATCAGCAGCTTGAATTGTCCGTAACCGGGGACACGGCTAAGTACTTAGTTTTAACTCTGCAGAGGTTGTACACTTTCACCATTAGACCCAACAAACCCAAACTATCCTCAAGCACTCAAATTGTGCTAAGGAAAAGGAGAGAGTTGAGACGAGACTTTTCAGAAGCATTTTCCCATCCCATACCGACTTGACGCGCTCCCATTCTAACCATTCTACCACCACCTGTCAAGTCGGGACGAGTCCACGCAACTTAATCCATCTGGCCAGAGCCCATATGACTAATGGCTGCACGGTAAGCAACTTCACTTAGAGAAACATTGGTCCCTTTAATACCCTGGGTGGCAACCACAAGTAACCATCCCTTAGAGGTCACCCCTAAGAGATGACACTCAACATTTCCATCATCTTTTCAAAACCAAGTCCACCCAGGTGATAAATTACTTAGTAGAATTAAACTTTAAAGAAAACACTTTTGCATAGCATCAAATATTCTACTAAGTTATCAAAGGGTTCTAGACACTAGTATAAAGGTATGGTGGGTTTAGCACATAGCAATAATACTATCCAACACATGCATATAAGGAAATACACTAAGTAAGGCATATAAAAAAATACTTAGGAAATTTCATGGGGTGTGCCACTTGCCTTGGCAAACAGAAGTGTAGTAGTAGCGGTTGCAACCACTTTTGTCTCTCTCCGGAATTTCTAACAAGTCAAACAAATCACAAATAAACATACAATCACAATGCATCACTTAGAAAAATATGATATGCATGAGATGCAGAATGATACAAAGAAATGTGGTATGAAAGACAAGCAAAACATAATAAGGAAAGGAGACATAAACTAACTTAATCCAAAATGGCTAAGGCAAGGTCAAGGTTGAGTAAGAAATAAACTTGATAAAATAATAACTTGAAAAGTTGCAAGGCTAGTTCAAGTCTTCACATGCTTAATCTTCAAAATATCTTCCACTAATTTGTAGTTTCATTGATCTTCAATTAGCAGTCTATGAACTTAGTCTTAAGCACCAAGAACTTGGTCTATGTCCAAAGTGAGACAAAACTTAGAAAGAAAGGGAAGATGGAAAGAAAGTAGTTGGTCTTCTAAAAATCTTCTCCTTGCTTCTTTGTAGCTTTCTCCTTGATGTGATGACTTCATTGCAATTTGTGGACTTGTTGATTCTGAAGACTTGATGATGTTGGCAGAAGTTAATCTTGAATATAAATTAGCCACCATGAGGTCTAAGAGAGGAAGAAAGAAAAGAGAGAGGAAAGAAAGACTTAGAAAAAGTAGGGTGGTTGGTCTTCATGAACTTCCTCTTGATTTCTTCTAAGTACTTTTCTTCTTGGAGATGCTTCTGGTGTCTTGTTTTCTTGCTAAGTCCTTGTTTGGTCCTTCATTGTTTCCACTAATTTCTAACTTAGTGGTTTTTGACTAGAAGAGTCATAAGAAATAACATGCATCCTCAATTTTGCTAAGGAGGAATGTCATGTAATGAAGTGCAAAAATAATACTAAGGACTTAATATTCATGCCATGCTTATGAAAATGCCCTAAGGAATTGCAAGCAAGAAGGATGGTCAAAATATAGCTAAGGACCAAGGGTCACAACAAGTTACTAAATTATTCTAAGGAAAAGTTAACACATAAGAGGAGCTAAAAATTTCTAAGAAAAAGTGTTTGTCAAAGTACTTGTCAAATATTTTCCTAAGGCAGAGATAGTTTTGTTTTGAGAGCCAAATTATTTCTAAGTACTTTAGGTAATAAAGTCTTTAAAATACTACTAAGTTATTTTATAACTCGAATATAAGAAGAAAATAATTTTTAATACATTTTATTTATTTAAATAACACCTAAAAAGCATTTAATCACTATTTACTCAAAAATTCATTAAAAATAATTTTACAAAAATAATAGAGTAATCCTACGGCCAATACTTAGGCATACAAAAATATAGCAAAAGAGTTTGCTCAAAAATCTATTTTTAAACTCAAATTATAGTCAAAATACTATTTAAACCACTTTTAAAATTTATCCAAATTAATTTTGACAAAACCTCAAAATAAGTATACCAAAAGTTTCTACAAGTCCTAAGGTTTCCAGAAATATATTTTTCATAAAATTTGGATAAACGAGTAAAAATTTATAAGAGTTTTAAAACGAGGGACTAATCCATGATACGCAGGGGCTAAAAAGTAAATAAAACAGAAAGAATCTTCTGCGCTGGAGTCCTTGGCCACGTGGCGCCTTCCCATTGGTGCGGATCTTCAACGCGGGTTACGCGGGGCAGCGGCGCGGACGGACGGGTGCGGGCGCGGCGCGGACCGCACAAGTGGGCAACATGGCTACGTGGCGCGTTCTAATTCGTCCATACCGGTTCAGTGAGGGAATTTAATCTGGGCCTTAGATTGGAGATCGGACGGTTGAGATGGAGAGGCTCACCGGGTGGCGCGGATGGTCGCCGAAGATGTCGATGACGGCGGCGCTGCGCTCGGTGGAGATGTCGCCGGTGCTGTGGACGTTCCCCGGAAGCGACGGAGGCGAGCGGCTCGTCAAGGCGGAGACGATGGTGGCGTCGGCGTCCTCGATTGCTTGCTGGATTGGCGCGGGGCTTCCGCCGGAGTTGGGGGAATACGGTGGTGGTCTCGGGTGTGGACGGTGTGCTCGATATGCTGTGCAAACAAATCGAACGCGCGGTTTAGGATATGCGTAAGGTTACGGCGAGTCGGAATAGAACGGTCTCGGGCTGGGGCGCTTGCTTACCTCGCCGGAATCAGAGGTTTTCGCCGGCGGCAATGGCGGCACTCCGTGGACGAATTCGAGCAGCCTTGTGGCGATTGAGCTAGGGTTTGTGGGGGAAAAGAGGGCGGCGGCGTTGGGGTATAAATAAGGGGCACCGAGAGATCGTATCCCGCAAGAAAAGGATCGGATTGATCCGGATTTTGAGTTCGGTTCGTAGTTCGTTTGTGATACGATTTGATGAAGGAGATGACGTCACGGATGATGTCATAATCTTTTTTTTCTAATCTTTTCTTATAAAAATCATAACTTTTGATTTAGGAGTTCAAATGAACTCAAACCAATTTCTATAGTTTTGTAAAATCAAACCCTTTGTGTTAAAACTTTCAAAAATCATTTTCCAACTTTTCAAATTTTGAAACTTCAAATATTGCATAAAAATCCTTTTGTTTATGAAGAGTTTGATAGTTCAAAAATGAATTCAAGCCTTATTTTAAAATCCAAATAAATATTTTCTTTCAAAAACAAAACTATAGAATTTGAAAATAGAATAGGTAAGCAATAGAATACACCTCAAAACAAACAATAAAAACACAACCAAACATTAATAGAACAAATAAATTTGTAAAAGTCAAAAGAATTTATGGAGCATAGTTTGCTCTTTTAATATTCTTTTCTTAAATATGTTTTCAAGTGGAATTATTATTCCCACTTTTGAAATATCAAAATGCAAACAAAGCTATATGATGATGAATGCATGCATGATTTTTCCTTTCAAAGCGAAATACATAATAGTTTTCAAAAGTTTTAAATTTTTCTGATTTTTCAACTTTTTGAAAAACTTGGGATGTTACATACTACCACCCTTAAAAGGAATCTCGTCCCGAGATTCGGGAAGGCTAGCAAAAGGTTGTGACTGGGATATCTGGGTGGCTACCACCCTTAAAAGGAATCTGTGTTGGTATTAAAATTCCAATGGCCAAAATTACAACCTTATCACCATTACATTGACTCTGGTCCTACTTGACTAAACTTCTCCTGAAGTTTCTCTGGGTGCCTTCATTTCTGGTTTTACATTGATATTGGATCCACCTTCTATCTGGTGTGGTGAGTGTGACCACTTTGTTTGCCTGGTCAATCTGACCATCATATTTGGATATCCAGTCCTTTCCTATGATTATATCAAAGCCTTGCAGGTCCAGCACAAACAACTCACTTGGGAAGTTATGTGTCTCAATTCCAAGGTCATGTTTTGGCATACAGTGTTTGCTGGCATTTTTCCTTCTGTAGAGCTTACCCGGATGGGTCTCCTAAGTCCTCGATTGGGGATCTTATTTTTACTCACAAAGTCCTTTGATATGAAGGAATGTGTTGCTTCAATATCAAAAAGTACTAAGGCAGGATAAGAGTTGATCATCAATCCTTCAATAACTGGGTCTGGTTTCTTGAGAACTCTCTCTATGTTTATCGAAAACACATGTCCCTTTCTGAACTGAATTGGCTTAGTCCCATTGCCAGTCTTCTTTTCTGGACAGCTTCGGAAGTAGTGTCCCATTTTCTTGCATTTGAAACACTCTACCTGACTGAGGTCCTTCTTATTGGGTTTTGGGTGGAGATTCTGACTACTGTTTTCTCCCATGAGGTGCTCATCATCAAGGTCATAAACTTCTTCAGTATGAGCGGGGCTATGGTGACCATGGTTGAGGTGGTGGTCATCCTCTCCATGCAAGTCGTGTTCATTAATATTACGATAATGGTGGTTATGGTCTTCATGGTGGTTGGACTCAAAACACACATGTTCCTCATGTGAAGTGATCCATTCCTGCTCTGATGCTGAGTGATGGTTTTCCAATTCCTGCTTTCTCTTCTTGCTTGCCCAGTAAGAACCAGGGTGTACTGGGCCAGGCCTCTATAACCCTCAACACTCGGCGAGTGAATTCGCTAAGGACCAGGCTGCAAGCCTGGGGAGCCCGCGGGGCAGAATCGCCTCGCGGAGGCCTGAGGAGGCAGCTAGGCCTGTGGAGCCTCTACTCCGCTGCCCCCTCTCCAAGGAAGCTTTCCCTGAAGGGAAGTCAACGCAGAATCCTCCACAGGGCGTTCCCGCCCACGCGAGGGTTCCTTCACTGTAAAGCAAGCTCTGCGGAGCGCACATGGCTTCCGCAGCGGCCGCAGAGTGACCGCGCCTCTGCGCAGGGTGACGACGGAGCTACAGTCCCACTTTGGTGATAAAGGAGTCAACAAAGCGGGGCAACGGCGCAGACCACCAACTTTCCTCTTTGGTGATAAGGGGCAGGCTACGCGCCAAACGCGACGTCACCGTGGGGACTCCCCCCGCTCCTCTGCGGCAGCAGCTGGCCGTCCTGGATGGACGGCGGCCTCTCTGCTGCGGCCTCAGCTTTTGTGCCCATGGACCGCGCTCATGGACGCCCAAGCAGCGGTGCACCGTGCTCCCGACCGTTGTCGCCATGTGGTAGCCCCTCCGCTGCACAAGGACAGGGAGGAGGCCCGGGGCGCCTATAAAAGGAGCTGGTGCACCACCCTAGAGGGGATCGAACACATTTTACTCCTAGTCTAGCTACTTGCGCGCAAGGGAGAAGAAGACAGTAGTTCCCTCCCCTTGTACGCGCCATTGCCATAACTGTGCCCTCGGCAAGCACGCTGTACTGTAACCTCTACAAGCAGCAATACAGACAGGCAGGACGTAGCGGTTTTACCTCCACAAGAGGGCCGTGAACCTGGGTACGCGCCGTGTCTCTCTCTGCTGATGTCCCTCCTCAGGCACGACGAGCAGCGTCGCCGCGCCGGATGAGGGTTGATTGACGTCGTGTTCAGCCCCTTACACGAACTCTCTTCGCGAGTGTGACTGCCCCTGTTTCGTGGGAGTCATTCTCCGACAATTGGCGCGCCAGGTAGGGGGCTGAGGCGCGCATTCAACCTCCATCGACCTCTGCGCCATGGCGGACACTCGCGCTGCTCGCGCCAACCGGCGCGCGTCAGGCAGAGCTGAGACCGAGCCCGTCGTCCACACCACCAGGCCACGCGGCCGTCCGCGCACCAACCGCGCTTCGGGGCGCACTACTGCGGAGCCACGCGTGGAGCACCCCGAGGATGAGGACGACCGCTACGACGAAGACGTCGACCACGAGCACAGCGAGGACGCTGAGTCCTCGCATCCATCTCGGCGCCAAAGCGCGTCCACGCTTGGACGCCCGGCGCCCAGCCCAAACACTGCGCTGCTCATGGCAGCAGAGCTCTTCCGCTACCGCCCCACCGCCGAGGCGCACGACAACTGGCTTGGCCGTCTCCAGCACCTCGTCGACATCGCGGCTGCGCCGCGCGCGGTTCCAGCACCTTCGCGCTCCCTGGTGCACCACAACTCCGGGCGCGCAGGCACCGCCGCGCATGGAGCACCTCCGCCTCCGCCTCCGCCTCCGCCTCCGCCAGGACCACCTCCGGCTGCGGCAAACAAAGCCGCCTCTCACGCGTCCTCGCCGCATGATTGTCAAATCGTGCAGCGGACGCCGCCGGACGCGCGGGTGGAGATGGAGCGCCAGCGGGACCTCCAGAAGCGCATCGTCGAGGAAATTGGCCAGGCCGGGCGCCAAAACCGCAGAGCTCTCCAGGGCGGCGTGGCCACGTACGCCACAGGCTGCACGGCCTTCACCCGCAACCTGCGCCGCGTCGTCTGGCCGCAGAAGTTCAGGCCAGACCTCCCCAAGGGCTACGATGGCACGAACAACCCCATCGAGTTCCTGCAGCTCTACACCACCTCCATCCAAGCTGCGGGAGGAGACGACAAGGTCATGGCGAACTGGTTCTCGCACGCCCTCAGGGACTCTGCCCTGTCGTGGCTCCTGAACCTCCCTGAGGACTCCATCGACTCCTGGGAGGACCTCTGCAAGCAGTTCGTCGCGAACTTCAAGGGCACGTACGAGCGCGCCCTCACCTACAACGACCTGCGCGCCGTACGCCAGAAGTCTGGCGAGACTCTCCGCAAGTACATCCAGCGCTTCAGCCAAGTCCGCAACAAAATCCCCAACATCCCTGACTCGCACGTCATTGCTGCCTTCAGAGAGGGCGTCACCAACCGCAGGATGCTTGAGAAGCTCGGCATTCACGATACCCTCTCCTCTGTCGTGAAGCTCTTCGACATCGCAGACAAGTGTGCCAAGGCTGAAGAGGGTCTCCTCTTCACCAAGGTGGCCTCTGCAGATGACCCCCAGAGGGATCCAAGGCCCACAAGAAGCGTGACGAGACCAAGCGCAAGCCTACTGCTGTGCTGGCTGCTGAGCCCGGCGCTAAGCACGCTCGAGAGGACTCTGCAGAGGATGGCGAGAAGAAGATGGACAACCGTCCCTTCTGCATCTACCACAACAGGCGCGGCCACGCGACAGAGAACTGCGACCTCAAGCAGCTGAGCAAGAAGCGCGAGCAGGAAGAAGGCAGCGGTGGTCGCGGCAGAGGCCGTAACTACCGCAAGGGCGGACGCAAAGGTGGCTACCAGAAGCCTCAAGGGACTCAGGCCAACGCCGCTGAGAAGAACAACAACCTCCCTGACGAGGAGCCTGGGGGCTACCAGGCCCCTAGAGGCGCCATGGCGTGCATCCTCGGCGGGGCTCAGGCGCCCAAGTCCAACAATCAGTTCAAGCAGTTCGCCCGTGAGCTCAACGCAGCGCTGCCTGGGGTGGAGACATCGCGTCCCCTCAAGTGGTCTCAGTACACCATCGCCTTCGACGCCAAGGACCACCCCAAGTCGACCAAGACTGTAGGCACCCTCCCGCTGGTGTGCACCCCCACCATCAACAATATCGCCGTCGGCAAAACGCTCATTGATGGGGGTGCAGGCCTGAACGTCATCTCTGTCGAGACCTTTGAGACGCTTCAAGTGCCCTACGAGTGGCTTATGCCCTCCAGGCCCTTCACAGGGGTCACCAGCGGCTCAATCTCGCCTCTGGGGCAAGTGAGGCTTGCAGTCACCTTTGGCACGCAGCAAAACTATCGCACCGAGCTCATCGACTTCGACGTCGCGCACATTGGCCTGCCCTACAACGCCATCCTCGGCTACCCCGCCCTCGCGAAGTTCATGGCCGTCACGCATCACGCCTACAACATGGTCAAGATCCCTGGCAGCGGCGGCACCATCACCATCCATGGTCACGTACAGGACGCTACACGCGCTGTCGAGCTCGCCTACAAAGCCGCTGCCATGGCGTTCCCTGCTGACGAAGACCTGGAGCCCCTCGCGAGGCCCAAGAAGAAGAAGCAGCTGTTCTCTCAGGAGCAGGCCGCTACAAAGAAGGTGTCGCTGAGCACCAGCGACGGGGGCTGAGGGCTCGGGGGCTAGCGTCACCATAGGCGCTGGCTTGCCTCCCAAATAGGAAAGCGCGCTCGTCGCCTTCCTTCGGGCAAATTCTGACATGTTCGCATGGACTCCGTCAGAAATGTCCGGCGTACCAAGGGAGGTGATCGAGCACCACTTAGCTGTGTGTCCAAGCGCACGCCCCGTCAAGCAGAAGCACGGAAACAAGCCCCTGAGAAGCAAGCCTTCATCATCAAAGAAGTAGAAAAGCTAAAAGCAGCAGACATTATTCGAGAAGTTGCCCACCCCACCTGGGTCTCTAATGGCGTGGTTGTCCCAAAACCCAATGGGGGAGGCCGGCTCTGCATCGATTACACTGATGTAAATAAAGCCTGCCCCAAGGACCCATACCCCATGCCAAGGATTGATCAGATCGTGGACTCCACAGCCGGCTGTGATCTCCTCTGTTTTCTGGACGCCTTCTCAGGCTACCACCAGATCAAAATGGCTAAAGAGGACGAGGAGAAAACAGCGTTCCTCACCCCCTGTGGCGTGTATTGCTACACTTGCATGCCCTTCGGGTTGAAGAACGCCGGCGCCACCTTCCAGAGGCTCATGAGGATCGCCCTGGGGGCTCAGATGGGAAGAAATGCAGAGGCATATGTTGACGACATCGTAGTCAAGTCTCGCGAGGGAGACACTCTCTTGAAGGACCTCGAGGAGACCTTCGCCAGCCTGCGCAAGGTGAACATCAAGCTAAACCCCGCCAAGTGCGTCTTCGGGGTACCTTCAGGCAAACTCCTCGGGTTCCTCGTGTCCCATCGCGGCATAGAAGCAAACCCTGACAAGATCAAGGCCATAGAAGAAATGCAGCCACCTCGCCGCCTCAAGGACATGCAGCGCCTAGCTGGGTGCATGGCCAGCTTGGGCCGCTTCATCTCCAAGTTTGGCGAGAGGGCCCTGCCATTTTTCAAGATCATGAAGAAGTCCGGCACCTTCAAGTGGACTCCAGAGGCAGACAAGGCATTTGAGGACTTGAAGAAGTACTTGGCTAGCGCACCAGTTATGGTAGCCCCCAGGACGGGCGAGCATCTAAAGCTGTACCTTGCAGCCACTCCACAAACCGCAAGCGCCGTCCTGGTGGTCGAAAGAGAAGAGCCAGTCCTCCCCAAGAAAAGTGCTGCCACTCCAAGTCCAGAGCCTCCCGACAAGGAAAAAGTCCCTCCAGGCCCAGAGCCAGACCCACAGCCAGCTGTCGAGCCTACTACAGGCACCCCTGCTGAGACTCCTCCACAAGGAAACCTCGCCAAAGGGCCTGAGGAGTCCTCGAGGGAGCCAACGCCGCGTCACCCTCCACAACCCTTGTCGAGCATCCAGTCTACTATGTCAGTACTGTGCTAAGAGATGCTCGCGAGCGGTACCCTATGCAGCAGAAGCTCCTTCTCGCCCTGCTCATCGCCTCCAGAAAGCTGCGCCACTACTTCCAGGGCCACCCTGTCACGGTGGTCACATCATTCCCCTGGAGCAAATCCTGCGCAACCCCAACGCCACTGATCGCGTAGCAGGGTGGAACATCGAGCTGCAGCCTTTCAACTTGCGTTTTGACACCACAAGGGTCATCAAAGGAAGAGCACTGGCAGATTTTGTCGCCGAATGGACAGACCCAACTCCTGAAGAGCCTCCTGAAGCAGAAACTGTACCGCCTGGAGATACAATGCCAAGCCACTGGACCATGCACTTCGATGGAGCTTTCTCCTGCCGCAACGGAGGCGCTGGCGTTGTCCTGACCTCACCTAAAGGCGACAAGCTCCACTATGCCATCCAGTTGTGTTCACGATGGACAAGATCTCCAACAACATCGCTGAATATGAAGGCCTCCTCGCCGGGCTCAGAGCTGCCATTGCCCTCGGTGTCAAGCACCTACTCATCAAAGGCGACTCCCAGCTCCTGGTCAACTTCTCCAACAAGAGCTACACCCCTAAAGACAGCCATATGGCTGCCTACCTTGAAGAGGTCCGCAAGCTCGAGAAGCACTTCAGGGGCATGGAGCTCATGCACATCCCGCGCAAGGAGAACCAGGAAGCAGATGACATCGCCAAGCGCGCATCGCGAAGGGAGGCCCAGCCCGCAGGTGTCTTTGAAGAGAGGCTCTCCAAGGCGTCCATAAAGCAGCCGCTGCAAGCACCAGCTACAAGCACAGACGAAGTACTCCCACCACCTCCCACAGGTGGCGCACCCAACTGTGGCCCATCCTCAGGGGAGCGTCTGATGCTAACCATGGTGCACCAAGAAACAGGCTGGGTTGACGAGCTCAAGGACTACTTGCTAAAAGGAGTCCTTCCCGAGGAAGACGCAGAGGCAGAACGAGTCGCTCGACAAGCGAAATCCTATTACATCCTTGAGGAGACCTATACCGCAAGCGCCCAAATGGCATTGCCCTCAAGTGTGTGCCTCCTGAGGAAGGACGCATGCTCCTCAGGGACATACACAGTGGAGAGTGCGGCCACCATTCCTGCGCGCGCACCCTCGCTGGCAAGGTCTTCAGGAGCGGTTTCTACTGGCCTCAAGTGCTTCAAGATGCCGTCACCATCGTTCAGTCTTGCGATGCATGCCAGTTCCACGCCAAGCAAGTCCATCAGCCTGCACTGGGACTCCAGACCATCCCGCTCTCCTGGCCGTTCGCGGTCTGGGGGCTGGACATCTTGGGACCCTTCCCGAGATCGCAAGGGGGCTACCGCTTCCTCTTCGTGGCTGTTGACAAGTTCACCAAATGGGCAGAGGTTGAAGCGGTGCGCACCATCCCAGCCAGGGCAGCCGTGAAGTTCATCAGAGGCCTGGTCTGCCGCTTTGGTGTGCCAAACCGCATCATCACCGACAATGGCTCACAGTTCACCAGCGGCATCTTCAGGGCTTACTGCGAGAGCCTCGGCACCAAGCTCTGCTTCGCCTCGGTAGCTCACCCACAGAGCAATGGTCAAGCCGAGCGAGCAAATGCTGAGGTCCTCAAGGGCCTCAAGACGAGAAGTTTCAACCGCCTCAAGGGCTATGGCAAGGGCTGGATCGATGAGCTCCCCTCCGTGCTCTGGTCCATCCGCACGAACCCTACAAAGCCCACTGGTGAGACGCCATTCGCCCTGGTGTATGGAGCCGAAGCAGTCCTCCCCACAGAGATCAAGCACGGGTCCGCAAGGGTCCTTGCCTTCAATGAGGACAATCAAGAAGACCTCCACAACGACGACCTGCTGTTCCTCGACGGGTTGCGCCGCCGAGCCGCCCTCAGAGCGGCAAAGTACCAGCAAGACCTGCGACGCTACCACAGCCGCCACATACGTCCGCGCACTCTCGAGACAGGCGACCTTGTCCTCAGGAGGATCCTCTCCAGGGAAGGTCTCCACAAGCTCTCGCCCATGTGGGAAGGCCCCTACAGGGTCGCGCATGTCGCCAGACCTGGCGCGGTGCGCCTCGAGACGGAGGACGGCATCCCGGTCAAGAACCCTTGGAACATCGCGCATCTACGCAAGTTCTACCCGTGATCTCTATCACACCAGGCATTTTTTGTCTCTAGAGGAAAGCGCACAGCTTCACCTCCAAGCTTCACAAAAGCTTCTCTCTCTGAGGGCCAGTCCCTCTGAGCTCTTCCTGTAACGTGCCGCCGCAGGCCGTGAAGAGTCTCAGCCACTGAATGTGGTCCCCATGCCTCGACATGGAAACTTTATCTTGGCAAGCCCAAGTGTAACGAACCAATTCGTTTCCTAGTGAAACATTGCGCTGCGGCGCCGCTATGTAATATTTTGGGGGTGAGTTTTAGTTTCATTACTCTGTGTTTTCATTCGCGCTCATATCTTTCCCCTTGCGCACCTCGCGAGCGGGGGCTGAGTACGGTGACTGTGCCTCGGGAGCATCCCAGCAGCACCGCAAAATCCAAAAGGATCCGAGCTCTAACACGTGAGCACGCTCTCACGCCTGTTACCTCACCAAAGAGCTCTGGCCCAGGGGCTTGCTCCCAAACCTGCCACCTCACCTAAGGACCTTTGGTACTTACTCTCCTCGCGAGGCACCCATGAGGAAACCTATAAGCGCGCATGAGTTTCTCTACCATGTTTTGCTTTGGTTCCGCCTCTAACCTACACAGGGAACAAGAGTCCCCCCAAGGCTCGTGGAGTCACGCTCCAGACCCAAAGAGGGAAGCACACCTTCAGGGAAATCAACGCCCTCCACGAGGCCAGAACCTCGCTAAGCTAAGTCCTGCGCTTACACCTCAGGCGTTGTGTTTTTCCTCTCACGAGCAACTTCCGTCCCTCGGGCGGGTATTTTCTCCTTCGCATTTCATGGACTGCTTGAGCGTCAAAGGGGAGCCCTCGAGCATCGCGACTCGAGAGCTCTTACCTCTCTAAGCCTTAAACACCCCCCGGCCTTGCTGAGTCATTGCTCTGGCATACCGTAGTGGCGGAGTCATAGCGCTAAGAGACGGGTCCTGACGACGTAAAGCGAAAAAGGCATGGAATAGGGATAAAATGCCCGTCGAGGGGCACGCACATTGCAGCACAATAAAGTGTTTTACAGACCATCACAAATGAAACAAAGTCTTTAAACAAAGATAACTTGCGCCTCAGGCGCGACTTGTGGCAGGAGCAGCTTAAGCAGAAGTCTTGGCGGCCTCATCCTCCTCAGCGTCATCTTCCTCCGCGCCTTCCTCCTCGACGTCTTCCTCCTCGCCAGAGGCAGGCTCTTCAGCGACCCTCTTGAAGCGGTTGACAAAGTCGTTGATCTCTTCCCGCAGCGAGTTGGAGAGGCGCGTCTCGATCTGAGCATCCTCCATGGGCTCGGTCACGGACTCGAAGTCGAAGCATGGATATAGGCGCTTGAGGTTGACGAAGACGCGCTCGACCACCACCAGCAGGAGCTTGCGGCACTCCTCGTCGACAACATCGTCGAGTTCCGCCACAGGGCCCTCAAGGACGGAGAAGAGCTGGTCGAAGTAGGCCAGATACGTGGCGACGTCGGCGTTCCCGTGGACGGGGACGGCAGGAGCATCCACCCCCAGCTTCGCAGCAAGAGCGTTCCCGCGCGTCACCAGAGACCGGAACATACGCTCCCGCTGCTGCGTCAAGACCCGTGCCGCCACCGCGCTCTGCTCGCCTCCTCGACTCTCTCCACAACAGGGGCCACCTGCGCATTCAACTCCTGCATGTCTGCCATCAGGGCTGTGAGGTCCTGCTCAGAGCGCTCGAGGGCCTGTTCCGTGCGGAGATGAGCGTCCTTGGCGCGCCTCAGCGAGGATTTCAAGTTGGCGTTCCACTCCTCCAGCTGGCGGATGCGCTTGCCGAGCTCCCTGCGTTTTTCTCTGGAAGCCGTCCTCCTGTTTCTTGAACTTCCCAGCGTACTCCTGGGAGACGGCCTATGGCGGCGTCAGCTTCGGCGTCTGAAGCAGCAGAGGACTCGCCGAACAAGTCTTCCTCCACCACAGGCGCCGCAGCCCCCTTCACCTCTTCTCCCTCTAAGCCCTCTGGCGTGAACGTCGGCATCATCTCCAGAACTGCCAGGCGCTTCTTTGGAGTGAGCTGGTGGAGGGGCCTCAGGTGCTCAGTGCCCGGAACAGGGATCTCCGGGGCGATGAAGAGCGTGCCTAAGATGGAGGCGACGTCGTCTGGCGCGTGGGTGCTAAGGTGCAAGCGCATTGGGTCTGCCGGGCCGGAGTACATCCACACCGGCTTCGTGTGCGCCTGAAGGGGAGCGATGCGCCGCCTCACGACGTCCTCAGCGACCATCTGCCCCGTGAGGCCGGCCTCGCGGACGAGCTTCATGCGCAAGACCAAGTGAGCAATCTTCTGGTGCTGGAACTTCTCGCTGGACCAATTTGAGTTCTTCAGCGGCGGCGCCTCAGGCTCATCGAAGAAGACGTTCCGCTCCTTGGCATCGACGAGAACCCACTTCTGGCGAAAGTCCTCCACCTTCTTCGTCACCCTCGTGACGGCCTTGTCGCCATCCCACAACATGGGGATGTAGACGGCGCCCATCCCGTCTGCGATGCGGAAGGACACGCACCCAGACCGCTCGCCGGGCGCCGTGTTGCGGAGCGCGTAGAAGCTCCGGAAGAAGGCCACGGAAGGCATCACTCCCAGATACGCCTCGCAGAGGTAGGCGAAGATGGCGAGAATCAGGATGGAGTTCGGGTGGAGGTGCAGGAGCTGGATCTGATAGAAAGACAGCACCTCCGCAAGGTAGGGGGAGAACAGCGGCACCAAGCCGGCGAACAGCGTGTGGACAAAAACGGGATACCACCCCGCCGCCAGCTTGCCGAAGCGCGCCGCCTTGACACCGCTGGCGCCATGCTCATTATTCCTCCCGGCGACGAGGACCTTCAGCCTATCCAACGCTTCCGCTGTGGAGACGCGTGTGCCGATGAGAGCCGGCACAAGCTCCTCCCCCTGCTGCGCTCCGGCACAGGCCTCCACCATCGCCGCCTTGCCTTTCTTGGGGCCCATGGCTCGCGAAGGAAGGGCGGCGGAAAAGCTCGGAGAAGAACGGAAATCGCCGGAGCAGTGGAGCGCCGGGGTGTATGCAAGAAGGAAAGGGCGTAAATGCAGCGTAACTGCTGCCCGCACAGCCGCGGCAGGCTTTATATCACCTCAGGACGGTTTCCGAGGCGTGGTGGGTCCCGCCACGACGCCCACCTCCTCCGGAGAAGCCGAGACGCAGCAACCGCTTGCCACGTGTCTCGGGCCGGCCGGACACTTTGGGCCCATGCCGCTTCGCCTGCGCCCCCTGGACCGCGTCGTGCCTGTCATGGGCCCGGGGCTACTGTCAGCCCAGTAAGAACCAGGGTGTACTGGGCCAGGCCTCTATAACCCTCAACACTCGGCGAATGAATTTCGCTAAGGACCAGGCCTGCAAGCCTGGGGAGCCCGCGGGGCAGAATCGCCTCGCGGAGGCCTGAGGAGGCAGCTAAGGCCTGTGGAGCCTCTACTCCGCTGCCCCCTCTCCAAGGAAGCTTTCCCTGAAGGGAAGTCAACGCAGAATCCTCCACAGGGCGTTCCCGCCCACGCGAGGGTTCCTTCACCGTAAAGCAAGCTCTGCGGAGCGCACATGGCTTCCGCAGCGGCCGCAGAGTGACCGCGCCTCTGCGCAGGGTGACGACGGAGCTACAGTCCCACTTTGGTGATAAAGGAGTCAACAAAGCGGGGCGACGGCACAGACCACCATACTTTCCTCTTTGGTGATAAGGGAGCAGGCCGGCGCTACGCGCCAAACGCGACGTCACCGTGGGGACTCCCCCCCGCTCCTCTGCGGCAGCAGCTGGCCGTCCTGGATGGACGGCGGCCTCTCTGCTGCGGCCTCAGCTTTTGTGCCCATGGACCGCGCTCATGGACGCCCAAGCAGCTGTGCACCGTGCTCCCGACCGTTGTCGCCATGTGGTAGCCCCTCCGCTGCAGAAGGACAGGGAGGAGGCCCGGGGCGCCTATAAAAGGAGCTGGTGCACCACCGTAGCCAGGGGATCGCACACATTACTCCTAGTCTAGCTACTTGCGCGCAAGGGAGAAGAAGACAGTGGCTTCCCTCCCCTTGCACGCGCCATTGCCATAACTGTGCCCTCGGCAAGCACGCTGTACTGTAACCTCTACAAGCAGTAATACAGACAGGCAGGACGTAGCGGTCTTACCTCCACAAGAGGGCCGTGAACCTGGGTACGCGCCGTGTCTCTCTCTGCTATGATGTCCCTCCTCAGGCACGACGAGCAGCGTCGCCGCGCCGGATGAGGGTTGATTGACGTCGTGTTCAGCCCCTTACACGAACTCTCTTCGCGAGTGTGATTGCCCCTGTTTCGTGGGAGTCATTCTCCGACAGGGGCTTTGGTGACCATGGTTGAGGTGGTGGTCATCCTCTCCATGCAAGTCGTGTTCATTAATATTACGATAATGGTGGTTATGGTCTTCATGGTGGTTGGACTCAAAACACACATGTTCCTCATGTGAAGTGATCCATTCCTGCTCTGATGCTGAGTGATGGTTTTCCAATTCCTGCTTTCTCTTCTTGCTTGCATTTTGCGTCATTCTACTTTCCAGGACTATAGCTTTGTCAACCAGTGACTGGTAGTCAGGGGCATGTGCAATTTTTAAATAAATGGATAATTTGCCATCCAGACCATTTAGAAATCTCTTCCTCTTTTTTTCATCTGTATCAACCTCATCCGGCATAGCGCGCTAGATTGTTGAACTCATTTAGGTATTCATTTATAGTTCGGTCGCCTAGTCGAAGGTCGAGGAATTCCTCCCTCTTCGGTTTCATCAGTCCTGAGGACATAGTGTAGCACGGAATCCTTCTTGGAACAAATCCCGTGTGATCTCTTCAACGGGGTAAGTGATCTGGTAGCTGTCCCACCAATCTGCTGCAGGTCCTTCTAGTAGATATGCTGTGAATCTAACCTTCTCAGCATCTGTGCATCCAATTGTGACTAAATCTTTATTTACTGAACGTAGCCAATCATCAGCCAAAATAGGTTCAGTAGTTCTTGAGAACTTCTCTGGTCGAAGCTTCAAGAATTTGATCAGCATATCTTGAGAGGGAGGTGGTGCTGGAATGTCCTTGGTGTCTTCCTGGTTTTGGTTCATTAACAAGCTCAACTGATTCTGTGCTTCTAATAGTTGATTTGCAATTGTCTTCACATCAACGATGGGGCTTTGGTGAGGCATCTGTTTGGGTTTAGCATAGATGAGTAAAAGATAGATAGATGCTAAGTAAGAATCCTACCCAACATAGCAGATCAAGACGAAACATCTTACAATCAACATCTAACCAACGAACGCCACAAGGTTCAAACACAGAAAAAACAATCTAGTATTGGTATACAACCTAAGTTGGTATGATCAATACCCTAAAACGATGTCGTTGTTCTAATAAGGTGGTAGTTTCTAGTCTATCTCCATCTTGAGTGCTTTAAGTTCTTCTTCAGTTTTCTTCAAAATCTTCTAAGTGCTTGAACTCATAATCTGATTTCTTCAATGATCTTCCCTGTAGGTAGTGCTTCATGTTGAGTCGTAGCATTTCTTCATGAAGTATCACACTTACTCTTGGTCATCACCAAAAATGTCTTCATGGATACAAGGAGGTAGGTCATCTAGAATAAGATAAGAATTTTCTAGAAGGTTGATAGTAGATGAGAGTACTAGAAAGGATAAAATGAAAAGTTTTGTTTTTAGTAACCTGAATAAAAATAGATTTTAATCCTATGGTCAAACATATTTCTATCCATGTCTAGGGTCTCGAATCTACATGCAACACAGTGCTCTGATACCATCTATATCGTACCTGCACTTAGAAATTGGCAAGGTACATGTGTATAGTGCAAACCCCTGGATCGATTCATTTGCACACACAGTCTAAGATGAAATATCACAACATTGTATCAATTATTACACGTGGATCCAGTACTTAGGAAAATATCCTTTACAAATTGCATAGCACGAAGCTAGCTTCGAAAGAGTAAAGCAGCGGAAATAAATCTTCATGGAGTCCTTATCCTTTGCATGTGCCACAGGCGAAAACATGTTGGTTGCAGACTCGAAACCTTAACGAAAACTCACTCGTCGTCAGAACAATCCGCAAAAAAATAAAATTTTACAACAGAGTGGGTCAGAACCATTAAAATGATTCTGGCAAGTGACACTATGTGGACACTTAATGGAATAACTCTATAGCCTATATGCATATTTGGCTGGTGGAGTTCAAGGCTATTTTGTATAAAAGCTAATTTTGCCTAACTCTTTGTAAAACATTTTCTTCAAATGTTCGAGACAATATGGCATGAAATCCATAGTCTCGTCTACCCTTGTTTACCCATCAAGTTTTACTTAGAGAAATAAGATGTGGGGAGCCTCCGTTGACATCCTTGATCAGCAGCTTGAATTGTCCGTAACCGGGGACACGGCTAAGTACTTAGTTTTAACTCTGCGGAGGTTGTGCACTTTCACCATTAGACCCAACAAACCCAAACTATCCTCAAGCACTCAAATTGTGCTAAGGAAAAGGAGAGAGTTGAGACGAGACTTTTCAGAAGCATTTTCCCATCCCATACCGACTTGACGCGCTCCCATTCTAACCATTCTACCACCACCTGTCAAGTCGGGACGAGTCCACACAACTTAATCCATCTAGCCAGAGCCCATATGACTAATGGCTGCACGGTAAGCAACTTCACTTAGAGAAACATTGGTCCCTTTAATACCCTGGGTGGCAACCACAAGTGACCATCCCTTAGAGGTCACCCCTAAGAGATGACACTCAACATTTCCATCATCTTTCAAAACCAAGTCCACCCAGGTGATAAATTACTTAGTAGAATTAAAATTTAAAGAAAACACTTTTGCATAGCATCAAATATTCTACTAAGTTATCAAAGGGTTCTAGACACTAGTATAAAGGTATGGTGGGTTTAGCACATAGCAATAATACTATCCAACACATGCATATAAGGAAATACACTAAGTAAGGCATATAAAAAAATACTTAGGAAATTTCATGGGGTGTGCCACTTGCCTTGGCAAACAGAAGTGTAGTAGTAGCGGTTGCAACCACTTTTGTCTCTCTCCGGAATTTCTAACAAGTCAAACAAACCACAAATAAACATACAATCACAATGCATCACTTAGAAAAATATGATATGCATGAGATGCAGAATGATACAAAGAAATGTGGTATGAAAGACAAGCAAAACATAATAAGGAAAGGAGACATAAACTAACTTAATCCAAAATGGCTAAGGCAAGGTCAAGGTTGAGTAAGAAATAAACTTGATAAAATAATAACTTGAAAAGTTGCAAGGCTAGTTCAAGTCTTCACATGCTTAATCTTCAAAATATCTTCCACTAATTTGTAGTTTCATTGATCTTCAATTAGCAGTCTATGAACTTAGTCTTAAGCACCAAGAACTTGGTCTATGTCCAAAGTGAGACAAAACTTAGAAAGAAAGGGAAGATGGAAAGAAAGTAGTTGGTCTTCTAAAAATCTTCTCCTTGCTTCTTTGTAGCTTTCTCCTTGATGTGATGACTTCATTGCAATTTGTGGACTTGTTGATTCTGAAGACTTGATGATGTTGGCAGAAGTTAATCTTGAATATAAATTAGCCACCATGAGGTCTAAGAGAGGAAGAAAGAAAAGAGAGAGGAAAGAAAGACTTAGAAAAAGTAGGGTGGTTGGTCTTCATGAACTTCCTCTTGATTTCTTCTAAGTACTTTTCTTCTTGGAGATGCTTCTGGTGTCTTGTTTTCTTGCTAAGTCCTTGTTTGGTCCTTCATTGTTTCCACTAATTTCTAACTTAGTGGTTTTTGACTAGAAGAGTCATAAGAAATAACATGCATCCTCAATTTTGCTAAGGAGGAATGTCATGTAATGAAGTGCAAAAATAATACTAAGGACTTAATATGCATGCCATGCTTATGAAAATGCCCTAAGGAATTGCAAGCAAGAAGGATGGTCAAAATATAGCTAAGGACCAAGGGTCACAACAAGTTACTAAATTATTCTAAGGAAAAGTTAACACATAAGAGGAGCTAAAAATTTCTAAGAAAAAGTGTTTGTCAAAGTACTTGTCAAATATTTTCCTAAGGCAGAGATAGTTTTGTTTTGAGAGCCAAATTATTTCTAAGTACTTTAGGTAATAAAGTCTTAAAAATACTACTAAGTTATTTTATAACTCGAATATAAGAAGAAAATAATTTTTAATACATTTTATTTATTTAAATAACACCTAAAAAGCATTTAATCACTATTTACTCAAAAATTCATTAAAAATAATTTTACAAAATAATAGAGTAATCCTACGGCCAATACTTAGGCATACAAAAATATAGCAAAAGAGTTTGCTCAAAAATCTATTTTTAAACTCAAATTATAGTCAAAATACTATTTAAACCACTTTTAAAATTTATCCAAATTAATTTTGACAAAACCTCAAAATAAGTATACCAAAAGTTTCTACAAGTCCTAAGGTTTCCAGAAATATATTTTTCATAAAATTTGGATAAACGAGTAAAAATTTATAAGAGTTTTAAAACGAGGGACTAATCCGTGATATGCAGGGCTAAAAAGTAAATAAAACAGAAAGAATCTTCTTCGCTGAAGTCCTTGGCCACGTGGCGCCTTCCCATTGGTGCGGATCTTCAACGCGGGTTACGCGGGCAGCGGCGCGGACGGACGGGTGCGAGCGCGGCGCGGACGGCACAAGTGGGCAACTTGGCTACGTGGCGCGTTCTAATTCGTCCATACCGGTTCAGTGAGGGAATTTAATCCGGGCCTTAGATTGGAGATCGGACGGTTGAGATGGAGAGGCTCACCGGGTGGCGCGGATGGTCGCCGAAGATGTCGACGACGGCGGCGCTGCGCTCGGTGGAGATGTCGCCGGTGCTTTGGACGTTCCCCGGAAGCGACGGAGGCGAGCGCTCGTCAAGGCGGAGACGATGGTGGCGTCGGCGTCCTCAATTGCTTGCTGGATTGGCGCGGGGCTTCCGCCGGAGTTGGGGGAATACGTTGGTGGTCTCGGGTGTGGACGGTGTGCTCGATATGCTGTGCAAACAAATCGAACGCGCGGTTTAGGATATGCGTAAGGTTACGGCGAGTCAGAATAGAACGGTCTCGGGCTGGGGCGCTTGCTTACCTCGCCGGAATCAGAGGTTTTCGCCGGCGGCAATGGCGGCACTCCGTGGACGAATTCGAGCAGCCCTGTGGCGATTGAGCTAGGGTTTGTGGGGGAAAAGAGGGCGGCGGCGTTGGGGTATAAATAAGGGGCACCGAGAGATCGTATCCCGCAAGAAAAGGATCGGATTGATCCGGATTTTGAGTTCGGTTCGTAGTTCGTTTGTGATACGATTTGATGAAGGAGATGACGTCACGGATGATGTCATAATCATTTTTTTCTAATCTTTTCTTATAAAAATCATAACTTTTGATTTAGGAGTTCAAATGAACTCAAACCAATTTCTATAGTTTTGTAAAATCAAATCCTTTGTGTTAAAACTTTCAAAAATCATTTTCCAACTTTTCAAAATTTGAAACTTCAAATATTGCATAAAAATCCTTTTGTTTATGAAGAGTTTGATAGTTCAAAAATGAATTCAAGTCTTATTTTAAAATCCAAATAAATATTTTCTTTCAAAAACAAAACTATAGAATTTGAAAATATAGAATAGGTAAGTAATAGAATACACCTCAAAACAAACAATAAAAACACAACCAAACATTAATAGAACAAATAAATTTGTAAAAGTCAAAAGAATTTATGGAGCATAGTTTGCTCTTTTAATATTCTTTTCTTAAATATGTTTTCAAGTGAAATTATTATTCCCACTTTTGAAATATCAAAATGCAAACAAAGCTATATGATGATGAATGCATGCATGATTTTTCCTTTCAAAGCGAAATACATAATAGTTTTCAAAAGTTTTAATTTTTTTTGATTTTTCAACTTTTTGAAAAACTTGGGATGGTACAAGGTCGTTTTCGCAAAACCATCCACGGGCTCCCTCTCTCTCTCCCGCGCGACGCCGTCGTCGCCGCGGCCGCCGCTGCCCCTACGCACCTCCCCCGCCGGATCTCTGACCACGGTGAGCTCCGCCGTCAGCGGATCTACTCCCTCGCCGAGCGCCGGCTGCCGACACGTCGCGCCGCCGCCGGAATCAGCGCCGCCGTCCTTGCGGGTCTCCGCCGCGTCCGCGCGCCGCCGTGGCCGCTCCGGTGACCAAAAGGGGGCGGCGCCGCCACCTTCCGCCTCCCCGCGACGAGGCGCGTCGGACGCGCCCACGCGCGCGTCCCAGAACGCGGCGGCGCGTCGCCGGCGACCTCGGCGCCGCCGCAGGCGATGCGGCCAGGGTTGGCCACTGTGACGTCAGCACACGACGTCACAGTGGGCCCACCCTGTCAGATTCTCCATTTTTTTTAAATCCATATGATTTTCAAAAATTTCTACATAATACAAACCAGCAATTTTAAATATACCCACATTTTTTTTAAAAGATGGTCCAAACTATCCATATGATTTTGAAATAATTCTAAATAACGTTAGCCAATAATTTTAAATATGACCACACGAAAAACTGACAAATATGCCAACGGGTTCACATTAAAATAGATATACACGACCAAATTATCCATATGATTTTGAAATAATTCTAAATAATACAAACCAATAATTTTAAACATGTCCACAGGAAAAATGGCAAATATGTCAGCGCGGTCACATAAAAATATATATGCACGACCAAAATTCAAATTTCAAATTTGCATGCGCCTCCCAACTTTGTGTATTTCGTAAACGTCAAAAAGAATTCAAATGCGTTAGACTATTCAAAAAATGGATGAGCTCCGAATTTGAACAGTTTTCGAAATGCGGACAGTTTCCAATTTTCAACAACTTTACGATTGAATACTTCAAAAAAATTGGCCCACGGCGTGGCAGAGCCGCGCTTATTCCCCTAGTAACTATATAAAAGGGATCGGGAGGAAGAAGATAGAGTTAACGTGTGGGTCCTGTGTACAATGGAGGCCCCATTATCTGTTTTAACAGGTCAAACCGTGTGAGAGTTTGGTGACACGTCGGCTCTTATAGTGAATAAATCTCTCGGTGGTGTGTCAAACTGCGATTACCGTAAATTAGTGTTTTTTTCACATTGTCACTCGATAGGTGTGTCTTTTGCCAAAAAAGAATTTGAATGTTGGTGGATTTTCACGTCATTGCTCCAAATTGTGATTGTTCAGTGCAATTTTCTCGGAGCATGACAGGACCAGTAACCTCGCAACGACTACACCTCCAACAACTACGACGAAGGCAGTCACACATACCACACAACATGGGCCACCTGTTCAAAGGGGAGTGTAGGGGCGGAGGATATTTTGGCACATCTAACCATTTTGCCAACCTGAGCTTGAAATGAACTATTTTCAATATTTGAGCAAGATCTAATCACTTTTTAGTACCGTTCAACATATTGGTGGTACTTTAGGTGTCGTATTACCGATCCAGCGTTAAATGTGGACATTTTTTTGAAAAATGTGTTTAAGGCTTAAGTTTCACAAAAACGCTAGATCTATCAAAATTGTCGGATCGGAGACCCAACCACGCTACACCTAAGCCTAATCGCTAGGCCAAAGAGACTATGGGGAGCGCAATTGAAAATGTACTTAAGTGCAAGCACTTGTGTGTGAAAACGTGCGGCTATCTTCTCCTTGGACCCCTTTGCCTTCCTCCTCTAATTATCTCTACTCGCAACCCCCCCCCCCCCCCCCCCCCAAACAATCGTCCGACAACAAGGCGCCTGGCGAGCGGGATTGGGGCCGTCAAGGCATGTTGTCGTGTATGGGGCACCTCTTCCCGGCGGCGCCCTCACTACCACCCTCTCAATAATTCTTTTTTCTTGCCAAATTAAACATTTGGCCAATACGAATCCAATCATTTGTATGTTTTATTGTTTTAAACCCAGAAAATTTAGTGCTACAAAAATAAAAATAAAATAATGCTTACAAATTGCAATTTAAATAAAATGAAGGTCAACTAGATTGCGACGGTGTTTTCTTTGAGCATCCATGGATGCTCTACTAGATCATTTTGCAATTGGTGATGAACAATTTAATCACAGATTCACGTATGCATGGCGAGAAAAATGGCAAACTCCACCCGCACCTGGTGATCAACCGTGGACGAATGAGTATCATTTGGTTTGATCTCGGCGTTTGTCCGCTTGTCATTGTGAAAGACAAGCGAGGATCGTCAAGTACTCATCTTGATCGGCGACGACATTGGCTTCCTCTTCCATCGACAATTGGATCATCAACTCATAGCCACTATCCATCTATGAATCAAACAAATCAATCAACAATGAACCCAACATCATCGCTATCTATACGAGGCAAAATTCTAAAACTAACACCTACCACGCAAACGACGCGCTAGGTCAACATGAGTCATTGATGACCCACAAGTATAGGGGATCGCAACAGTCTTCGAGGGAAGTAAAACCCAAATTTATTGATTTGACACAAGGGGAGCCAAAGAATAAATATAAGCCTTAACAGATGAATTGTCAGTTCAGCTGCACCTGAAAGTAGACTTCCTTGACACAGATTATCAGTAGCAACGGTGATATAACAGCAGTAGTAACAAAGTAATAGCAGCAACAGTGTAACAAAGACAGCAGCAGTAATTTCAGTAAACAGCAGGATTAAAAGTACTGTAGGCATAGGGACGGATGTACGGGCGTTGCATGGATAAGAGCGCTCATGTAATAATCATAACTCAGGGCATTTGCAGGTAAACAATTATAAAAGCATCCTAGTACTAGTCAAACATAGGCATGTGTTCCGTATATAGTCGTACGTGCTCGCAATGAGAAACTTGCACAACATCTACTGTCCTGCCAGCCCGTTTGCAGCGGGGCCTCAAGGGAAACTACTGGCAATTAAGGTACTCCTTTTAATAAAGTACCGGAGCAATGCATTAACACTCCGTGAACACACGTAATCCTCAAGTCAAAGCCATCCCCTCCAGTTATCCCGGTTGCTGTCACTCCGGGGCCTCGGGTTCCGGACAATAACAGGTGAAAACAACTTGCAGATATGATCTAAAACATAATTATTCTCATGCATCAACAACATGTTCAGATCTGAGATCATGGCACTCGGGCCCTAGTGGCAAGCATTAAGCACAACAAGTTGCAACAATGATAAATAGCACTAACAATGGATACTAGGCACCATGCCCTAACAATCTGGCAACTTATTACATGAACAATCTCATCCAATCCCTACCATCCCCTCAGCCTACAGCAGGGAACTACTCACACATGGATGGGGGAATCATTGATGGTTGATGGAGAGGCGGTGGTGATGACGATGGTGATGATCTCCTCCGAATCCCCGTCCCGGCAGGGTGCCAGAACGGAACTTCTGATCCCCGGAATAGAGATCGCGGCGGCGGAGCGTGGATGTGTTTCGCGAAATATGGTCGAACCCCCCTCGATATTTAGGTCAAGGGCAATATATAGTCCAAAGGGGAGCGTCGGGGGCGACCGAGGTGGCCACGCCACACTTGGGCGCGGCCCCACCCCCAGCCGCCCAGCTATGGCGTGGCTGCCTGGTGTGGCCTCTCCGACTCCCCTTCTGGCTCCGTGGGTCTTCCGGTGAAATATGACGATCGCAATTGTTTTCGGAGTTTTTCTCGAAAGTTGACTTTTCTGCACAAAAAGAAGACACCAGGGCAATTCTGCTGAAAACAGCGTTAGTCCATGTTAGTTGCATCCAAATCATACAAGTTAGAGGTAAAACAACAGCAAAAGTGTTCGGAAAAGTAGATACGTTTTGGACGTATCAACTCCCCCCAAGCTTAGCTTATTGCTTGTCCTCAAGCAATTCAGTTGACAAACTGAACGCGATAAAGAAACTTTTACGAACACAATTGCTTCATATGATGTATACATACTTGAATTATGATTATACTTACTAGCTCATGATAGGAGATATGCATAAGATAAAAGCTTGATAAATATGCAGCCATGAAAAGATTCTAACATACTAAAGGTAAACAACATGGCATAAAACTAAGTGCAGGATTGCAATGTTCGTAATTGGGTATGGCAAAGTGGTATCTCGCTTGCCCGAATGTGTGCAGCAAAACATAAATGCCCAGGCACCTCTGAAGTTTACAGGCAGACTAGAAATAAAGCTTATCAAAGATAAAAGCATCAAGCTATGTCACTACTAACCTATTCTGGGACAAGCACATTTCACTAAGAATGACAGTCATGCTCTCAAAGAAGTGCTTTAAAGAAGGATGGTGACTCAACATTAAAATAAAAGATAGGCCCTTCGCAGAGGGAAGCAGGGATTAAATCGTGTGCTAGAGCTTGTTAGTTCCCGAAGGCATATAAAGAGTGTAAAAATAATATTTTGAGAAGTGGTTGCAAGTGTCAACAAATCCGCGATAGAGTTCTTGTCATCTTCCATAACTAACCAACTTTTAGAGCGGTTCCGAAAATTCATATAGTTTGCATTATATCATGCTTACAGATTTTTGACACTCCTCCCAACCTTTTCTTCCACAAACCATGGCTAACCGAATCCTCGGGTGCCGACCAACAATCACCGTGGAGGAGTGTCTATTTTAATATTAAATGATAGGTGGACTAACCAGCTCTTTTGCAAAAATAAAAGTGGACAAGCAGATGAAGCTACTTGTCCTTGGAAATCATTTAGCATGGAAGATGACAAGTTATACTACCACATCCTTATGAGCTACACGCAGTGACACAAAAAGGGATTGTACAATTTTGAATAGTTAAAGATAGCACACGAAGAAATTTACTTGGAATGGTTTAAAACCATGCATAGGAATTTATAGTGGACTCTTTGGAATAACTTGGTTTTCAGGATTTTGGATGCACAAGCAGCATTCCCGCTTAGTACAGGTGAAGGCTAGCAATAGACGGGGAAGCGACAACAAGAGAGCACAACTGTCATAATCATACTTGCGACAGAATAAAATTAGCAGTGGCATAAAAGCGATACAGAAACTCTGAGTCACAATAGATCGTCGAGGCTTGACTTTTGTTTTGAGTCATAAACATGTGTAAGCATGTGCCAAGTCGAATCAAGTAAAACATTCAGAGGAGGATACCACACTACAATACCACTCTACGAATAAAACAATGCATGCAAATAACTATATGACATATGGTGCACCTTCAGGAGATTAGGATTAATCATGAGAAAACATGGCTATCAAGCATTCATCAAGTAACATAGCCCATACCATAACTACTAAGCGCAATCATATGGACAGGTATGTGTACAAAAATGAAAACAAATACGGTTCATACCAGCCTCTCACCACATCAAGTTGTCGAATATCGTCATTATTGCCCTTCGCTCGCATGACTTGAATGATATAAAATGAAAACCAAACTCCAGGTGGAGTCACAGACGGCTGTTGAATCTGAAAAGAACTATACAAAACCAAGAAGAACAACAAATATTGTTGGTGTTTTCGAATTTTAAAACAAAGCAAGGAAGAAGCAAATAAAAAGGAAAATATTTTTGGGTTTTTTGAATATCAACTCGAAAATCAAAAAGACAAAATAAAACTACAACTCGAATTACTAAAATAAAAGCATAGAGAAACAACGAAAATATTTTTGGTATTTTTGGGTTTTGAGAAAATAAACACCACAAGCAAGAACAAATAAAAGAAAGCGAAATATGGATATACAAAGAACTGACATGGAGCGAATATAGAAATGAGCGAACTGTCAGTATACGCGTACCTCCCCCCAAGCTTAGGCTTTTGGCCTAATTGGGAGACAATCATCGGTGCTGATAATAGCTCCAGGACGGTGCATCGTCCCTGGCGTGTTCGTAAGAACCACTCTGTAAAGCGGGGAAGGTTCCGCTTGCATAGTCAAACTGGTATGAGGAGCTCGCCCCCTCATCATGCGGCTCAGGCCGCTCCTCCTCCGGCTCGGCCCGGGGTTCATGCTCCCTCATGTATGCATCCAAGTCTTCTTCCGAGAATGCCCAATTTTCCCTGCCATCCAGGTTAAACAAAACAGGTGCAGGCAAACAAACCAATCGCTCGGAAGTCTTAGATGCAATCCTAGATTTAGTAACAAATACTAAATTATAAGTCAAATTATCGAGAGTAGCCCAGCTAGGAACAGAATGATTCCTGATCATGGAATTAATCTAAGCATAGAACAAGCATGCAAGCTCACTTAACCAGCAACATACAGCAGCAAAATACTCTAGAAATACAACACTAAACAAAATTCTACTTGGATAATCGAAGGAGTCACATACCGGTGAGTAAACAAGCAAAGTTTCAGCAACTGAAATGGGCTGAGCAAGTAGATCGAAAAATTCGAGCTCAAGAGCAGCAGGAACACGAGTTTGAACAATGGATATGAGTTTGGTCGGGAGAGAGAAAGAAAGGGGAGGAATCTCACCTTGTGGAGGCTCAGGTGGGACCCACGCCACAGGGGGCGCGGCCTCCACCCCTGCCGCGCCGAGCTATGGCGTGGCAGCGTGGTGGGTCCCCCTGGTCAGCCCCAGGTACTACCACGTTGCATTTTTCAAAATAGGAATTTACGTAAAATTTTCAGATTTTTCTGACAACTTTCAATTTCGAGCAAAAACTGGGCACTTAAAATTCTAAATAGCAGCTAAGCAAAATTTTAACCACACTAAACATCATTCTAAAAATTTATAAAGACAGCAATATAACAGAAGGTATAACAGATGAGAAAGAGAGAATGTGGTTTAACAATTTTATGCAACTAAAATGTATTTGTCAACAAGGTTGATCAAGTCTTGCCACCAAATATATTTTATTTGACATAAAAGAATTAAACTACATGATACCATTATGTTACCTTATATTGAATAGATATTGTCCCAACCATAATACTTTCATATCCTTCATGGTGGTCATAAATAGGACAATCAATACTTCCAACTTTGATAGTTTTATAACTTGCAATTGAGCTCACTCCACATAATACATTTTGCTTCTTGGGAAAATAAACAGTATGCTCTTTGTCATTGACATTAAAAGTAACTTTCCCTTTATTGCAATCAATAACAGCTCCTGCAGTATTAAGAAAAGGTCTACCAAGAATAATGGACATATTATCATCTTCAGGCATATCCAACACAACAAAGTCAGTCAAAATCAAACAGTTGGTAGTAACTTGAACAGGAACATTTTCACATATACCAACAGGAACAGCAGTAGATTTATCAGCCATTTGCAAAGATATATCAGTTGGTATCAATTTATCTAAATAAAGTCTCTTATAAAGAGAGAAAGGCATCACACTTACTCCAGCTCCAAGATCACAAAGTGCAGTTCTAACATAATTATTTTTAATAGAGCAAGGAATAGTTGGTATACCTGGATCTCCAAGTTTCTTTGGAACCTTACCATTGAAAGAGTAATTAGCAAGCATGGTGGAAATCTCCTCATTAGGAATTTTCCTCTTGTTAGAAACAATATCCTTCATGTATTTCGAATAAGGAGGCAGCTTAATAGCATCAGTCAAAGGAATTTGCAAAAACAAAGGTTTCATCCACTCACAAAACTTGTTGTAGTGTTCTTCTTCCTTGGATTTATGTTTCTTATTAGGAAAAGGCATTGATTTTTGCACCCAAGGTTCTCTTTCTTTACCATGTTTCTTAGCTACAAAATCCTCTTTAGTGCAATTTTTATTTTCAGTGTCACTATCAGAATCGCTCTCAACCTCTTCATTATTATTAGCATTGTTTCTATCATTATCATTAACAGGTTCATTACCATTTTCAGTTTCAGCATCAGACACAGATATACTATTAGGATCACTAGCAGGTTCTTTTTCCTTAATAGTTTCAGAAGACTCTACAGCAGGTTTATGTTTCTTCTTCTTTTTCTTAGAAGGAGAGCTGGGCCTTTCAGCTAATTGAGAATCTTGTTCAATTCTTTTAGGATGTCCCTCAGGATACAAAGGATCTTGAGTGGAAGCTCCACTCCTAGTTGCTATTCCAAAAGCATGTTTTCCATTACTATTAGAATTTTTAGCTAGCAAGTCTTTTTGTACTTTAGTAATTTGCTCCATTTGAGTTTGAACCATACTAAGATGTTTAACTAGACCTTTAATGTCATTTACAGTTCTTACCAAAACATCTTGCAAATTACTAATAATACGAGAATTTTCTAACAGATGATTTTCTACTCTCATATTAAAATGCTCCTGCTTAACAATAAAATTATCAAGTTCATCTAAGCATTGATCAGGAGGCTTACCATAAGGAATATCACCAGCATCGAAATATTGTAGAGAGTGTACCTCAATTGAAGGTGGAGGAGTCGGCTTACATAAGTCTTCTATTGGAGGTAAATTTTTAACATCTTCAGATTTAATACCCCTCTCCTTGAGAGTCCTCTTGGCTTCTCTCATTCCTTCATTATCAAGTTCAATAACACCTCTCTTTCTTGGTGTAGGCACTGGCGCAGGCTCTGGTGTGGGAGTGGGTTCAGCTATAACCCAATCTTCATAATTTTGGCTAATCTTAGCCATTAATTCCTCAGCTTCATCTGGAGTTCGTTTCCTGAAAACACAACCAGCACAACTATCCAGGAATGTCCTAGATTCATCGGTTAGTCCGTTATAAAATATATCAAGAAGTTCATTTTTAGGTATATCATGTCCAGGTCGAACTCTAAGCAAATAACAAAACCTTGACCAAGTTTCAGAAATATTTTCTTCCTGCAATTGCTTGAAGTTAAAAATTCTCTGCAAAGCAACATGTTGAACACTAGCAGGATAATATTTATGGAAGAAAACATCAACCAATCCTAAAGGATTTTTAATACAACCGGGAGACAAATTACCAAACCAAGCTTTAGCATCGCCTTTCAGAGAGAAAGGAAAAATTTTGGTAACAAAATAGGTGCGCAATTTAATATCATCAGAGAACAAACTACTTAAAGTAGATAACTTGTTCATATGTTCCATAGCACTTTCATCTTCAGCACCACAAAAAGGATCTTTCTCTACCACCGATATAAAGGACAAATCCACAGAAAAGTCATAATCCTTATCAGTTATACGAATAGGAGATGTTGCAAACTCAGGATCAGCAGACAATTTGTAGCTAACAGTGTGTTTTTTCAGAAAATCCATTATAGTGGCAGAATCAGCAGAAGAGTCAAGATTCCTGCATTTTTCAGCAAAAGCTTCATCTACTTCTATATAATCTTCCTCGGGGTCATCATCATCGATGAATTCCCTCGACTCAGGAGAAGCAACAGGTGTGACAACATTTTCATTAGGCATTTCAGAATTTTCAATAAGTCTAGACCTAGCAATCGTAGCATCTAGAAAAGGACCTAACGAACCAGTTTCACTAAGCACAGTAGAAGCATCATCAAATTCATCAGAAACAGTTTCAGATTCAGTAGTGCCAACACGCGAAGCAGGTGCGTGTGGCGGTGTAACCAGTTGATTAATAACAGATGGTGAATCAAGAGCAGCAGCGGAGTTCAGAGCCGTACCTTTCCTTGTAGTGGATGGCAGAATAGCCACCTTCTTGTCATGAGTTTTCCCCATGATAAATGGATTGCAGCAAAGGATATCACTTCCAGATGAACTTATAAATAAAGCTATGCTCCCCGGCAACGGCGCCAGAAAATAGTCTTGATGACCCACAAGTATAGGGGATCGCAACAGTCTTCGAGGGAAGTAAAACCCAAATTTATTGATTCGACACAAGGGGAGCCAAAGAATAAATATAAGCCTTAACAGATGAATTGTCAGTTCAGCTGCACCTGAAAGTAGACTTCCTTGACACAGATTATCAGTAGCAACGGTGATATAACAGCAGTAGTAACAAAGTAATAGCAGCAACAGTGTAACAAAGACAGCAGCAGTAATTTCAGTAAACAGCAGGATTAAAAGTACTGTAGGCATAGGGACGGATGTACGGGCGTTGCATGGATAAGAGCGCTCATGTAATAATCATAACTCAGGGCATTTGCAGGTAAACAATTATAAAAGCATCCTAGTACTAGTCAAACATAGGCATGTGTTCCGTATATAGTCGTACGTGCTCGCAATGAGAAACTTGCACAACATCTACTGTCCTGCCAGCCCGTTTGCAGCGGGGCCTCAAGGGAAACTACTGGCAATTAAGGTACTCCTTTTAATAAAGTACCGGAGCAATGCATTAACACTCCGTGAACACACGTAATCCTCAAGTCAAAGCCATCCCCTCCAGTTATCCCGGTTGCTGTCACTCCGGGGCCTCGGGTTCCGGACAATAACAGGTGAAAACAACTTGCAGATATGATCTAAAACATAATTATTCTCATGCATCAACAACATGTTCAGATCTGAGATCATGGCACTCGGGCCCTAGTGGCAAGCATTAAGCACAACAAGTTGCAACAATGATAAATAGCACTAACAATGGATACTAGGCACCATGCCCTAACAATCTGGCAACTTATTACATGAACAATCTCATCCAATCCCTACCATCCCCTCAGCCTACAGCAGGGAACTACTCACACATGGATGGGGGAATCATTGATGGTTGATGGAGAGGCGGTGGTGATGACGATGGTGATGATCTCCTCCGAATCCCCGTGCCAGAACGGAACTTCTGATCCCCGGAATAGAGATCGCGGCGGCGGCGGAGCGTGGATGTGTTTCGCGAAATATGGTCGAACCCCCCTCGATATTTAGGTCAAGGGCAATATATAGTCCAAAGGGGAGCGTCGGGGGGCGACCGAGGTGGCCACGCCACACTTGGGCGCGGCCCCACCCCCAGCCGCGCCCAGCTATGGCGTGGCTGCCTGGTGTGGCCTCTCCGACTCCCCTTCTGGCTCCGTGGGTCTTCCGGTGAAATATGACGATCGCAATTGTTTTCGGAGTTTTTCTCGAAAGTTGACTTTTCTGCACAAAAAGAAGACACCAGGGCAATTCTGCTGAAAACAGCGTTAGTCCATGTTAGTTGCATCCAAATCATACAAGTTAGAGGTAAAACAACAGCAAAAGTGTTCGGAAAAGTAGATACGTTTTGGACGTATCAGTCATGTGCCTGGCGAGTCAATGAGGGCCAGCGTGAAGGCCTAGGCGAGACAGAGGAGTGTCGCCCAGTTTATGTACCCAATGAGTTGACGAGCGCTGACGTGGCGTCAGATAGATTCTAGGAAAGCAACAACCGGATAACGGGGAGAACACGCGGGGGAAATGAATTAGGATTGGAGAGAAAGAGAGATAGAGTGGGGGAACAATTTCGGTTGTGTATAAAAGTGTGGGCCCAACTGGTGGTATCCGACGTGGCGGTGATCATGGCCTTGTCTGGCACTACCAAGTGACATCTGCCGCGACGATCACACGACAGTCGGCTTGGTAGCGTGCAACGAAATACATGTCGCGACAGAGGAAACCCACATACGGGGTGCGGCATGGGACGTAAAACGCCCGGCATACGATAACTCTACTGGAAGGATTACTGGGAACGTGCGCCGCCATAGACACAAAGCCAAGCGTCTCGTGTGCGTTTCACCAGGTTCCTCTCCGTCCGCTCCGGTGCTGGTGGGCATGGATCGTGACCGGGATCGTCCCTGGCGGGGCAAGCGCGGCTTCGATGAGGTGGCTCGCGGGGGCGACCACTCCCGTGGTGGTGAAGACCTGCGTGCGCGGCTGGATCGGGAGCAGCGGGAGAGAGCTCAGAGGGATAGGGAGCAGCGGGAGAGAGAGGCGGCGCAAGCTAGGAGAAGAGATGAGGAAAGGCGCGAGGAAGATCGTATCAGGAACCAACTACTGCACAACCCTCGAGGCCGCGAGGGTGGCCAAGGGGGCTACAGGAGGAACTATAGGGCGGATGGGCCGCCGCTGGCTGCGCCCACGGGGGGCGGTGGCCAGCAAACTGCGACTGCCAACGCGAAGATTACCTGTTACAAGTGCGGGCAGACTGGCCATAGGCAATCGGAGTGCAAGGAAGACCCCTTCTGTGTTCAGTGTGATGTGAAAGGGCACTTCACGGCGATGTGTCCGGCGGGCAACAAGGGCGCGAAGCCTTTCTGGGCAGGTTTTGGAGTGGAGGGTCGGGGCTTTTTCGGGATCTCGATTCCGGAGGAGAAACTCGCGAAGCCAGCTGCTAACCTTGCTAAGGTGGTGATTGAGAAGGGGAATATCACTGAAGAGGAGCTGGACTACGAGTTCAAGGAACTGGTTAATGATAAGTGGGACTGGAAGGTACGTCAGTTAAGTGGCAATGAGTTCTCGCTCGTCTTCCCTTCTAAGGAGCTGCTGCGGATGGCGGCCCGCGGGGGCGGGATTGTCCTCCCGTTCACAGAATTCCGCGCTAGGGTGACTGAGTTGTCGGGTGATCCTTTGGCGTCCGAAACTCTGGAAGTTCTGTGGTCCGGCTACACGGGGTGCCCGGGCCTCTGAGGGAAGAGCAAACTCTGTTGGGTTCTACTCTGGAGCTGGGCTCGCCTTTGGAAGTCGACACATCTGCTCTTGCGGACGAGAAGGCCCCCATTCGTATGAAGTTTGGATGTCGCAAGCCTGTCCACCTCAAGGAATTTATCACGCTCTTCGTCAATCTGTCTGGGTACAAGATCAGAGTGGAAAGGGTGGAGGAGGGTGGTGCCATGGCGACCTTGCCTCCGCCCCCTCCCCCACCAAGCAGGAAAGATGACCCACCAGAGGACCCGGAGGATGGCAGCTCTGACGATGGGGACGAAGATGACTACGGGCGCAAGAGGAGGAAGAAGTCTAGGGAGAACAAGGGCGATGATGGCTCGGGCGGCCAGGTGTCGATCCCAAGCTGGTGCAAGGGGCACGGCTCTCTCGGGATGCGGCGGAGGGTCCCTCTTCGGTGTCTGCCATGGCTGGCAGCACTCGGCCTTCGCAGGTTGCGCAATCTGATCCTCCCCTGGAACTGCCTAAAACGATGTTCTCTCAATATGGCTCCAATCTGACGCCAGATGGCAATGTGTTCAAAACCCTGGGTGCTATCGTGGTGGCCGCTAGCGTTCCAGCGCAGACTGCTACTGTATCGGAGGCTCCACAGCGTTCAAACGTGAGTGACTCCATACTTAACTCACCGCTAGCTTCAAAAGAGGCTCCGGAGGTTGGGGTGCTCAATACGCCGGCAGAAGCAGACTCATCCAGAGCTAGAGAATGGCGCAGCAAGCTTAACCAGGATAGGGCGGCAAGGGTGTGCAGGGAGGAAGATAAAGAGGAGGTGGTGGAAGAATCGCCGGATGTTGAGCGTCCAGCGCCGTCTCCATCTACGGCTATGGGAGCCTTCTGGACAGCTCCGGTGGTGCCGGAGCTGAACGCGGTGGTGGCTCGAGGGCTCAGGTCCAAGGCTGCGCCAGTGGAAACTCTGCGCAAGAGCGACCGCAGGGACGGTGGCTCGGACGGTCTGATGATGGACAAGGCAACTCGCCGCTTGGAGGAGAAGTGCAACTCTGTAGCAAAGAAGAACCCTAAAGGTACCAATCTCGATCCGATCTTTGCAATTCTTCAAGATATTCCAGATGCTCATTTTCTTTCCGTAGCCTCCGATAGTTGTTTTTATTTCCGTCCTCGGAGGGCGAAGCCGCCGAGGCTCTCTCGCTGATTAGGGCAAATGAGCTCGCACAAGCGGCGCTGGCAAGTACACGGGTTCGTTTAGAGCAAGAGCAACTGGCGGCTAGGGCCAAGGAAAAAGAAGTGAGCCCAGTTCAGCCCACTGAGGGGGGCCCTCAGTTCCTCTCGCTTCCACAGCAGGGGCTGTGGAGAATGTGAATGCGGAGGTGGTGCCGGGTCGGTCACCCTCCCCACCCAAGGTGACTACAAGAAGAAGAGCTAAATCGGTGGCGCCGCAGGGGCGGCGCCCAGCTACCCGCCAAGCACGGGCTCTCGGTCTGGTTCTCTAATGCGGATCCTCTTCTGGAATATTCGAGGGTTTAGTTGCGCGGGGCGACGAACCCTCATAAAAGACCTACTCCGCAAGTACAGCATCGACATCATTTGCCTGCAGGAAACCATTAAACAAGATTTTACAGACCTCAAACTGCAGAATTTAGAGGTGGGAGAGAAATTTTTCTGGTGTTGGCTCTCGGCTTCGGGCCACTCTGGGGTATTTTGGTTGGCCTCAAGGATAGCGCGTTTGAAGTTGAGAGCACTGACAGGGGTCAGTACTTCCTGAGCGCTAATTGTTTACACCGGGCGTCTAATAAACCTTTGACCTTCATCGGGATTTATGGCCCTGCGAACCACTCAGACTCGGCCGCCTTTTTAGATGAGGTATCTACAAAGGTGGCAAGCTGTCGCTTCCCGGTCCTCATGGGCGGGGATTTTAACTTGCTGCGAGGGGCGCAAGACAAGAACAATGATAGATTGAATTGGCCACGGATTGATCTTTTCAACAACCACATAGCTTCTTGGGCCCTGAGAGAGATACCGCGCTCGGGGGCGCAGTATACTTGGTCCAATAAACAACGCAATCCTGTTCGCTGTGTGCTAGACAGAGTTTTTATTGCCCCAGCGCTTGATGCCCAGTTTCCCCTTGCAACGCTTTGTGCCGAAACCAGCCTCGGATCAGACCACACGCCACTGATCTTCAACTCGGGCGAGGGAGTAGTGGTGAAAAGCAACCGGTTCTTCTTCGAACTTGGGTGGTTCGAACTAGAAGGGTTTATGGACCTCGTAAAAAATAACTGGCTTAGGCTTGCCACCTTGGCAGGGGGCAGGGACATTCTGGACTGGTGGAATCACATGTCGGTTGGGCTTAGACAGTACCTGCGGGGCTGGAGCAAAAATATGGGTAGGGCGGCCAGATTGAACAAACTGGCGCTTGTGGCCCAGATTAAGCAGTTAGACACAATAGCAGATGCCTCTGGTCTAGAGGAAGTTGAATGGATGTTTCGTTATCACCTGGAAGAACAGCTCCTCCAAATCTTTAAAATGGAGGAAGAGTATTGGCGGCAGAGAGGGCGAGTTCGCTGGACTTTGCAAGGGGATGCAAATACGGCGTACTTTCATGCGGTCGCCAACGGTAGAAGAAGAAAGTGTATTATTTCGACCCTGCAAACTCCTGAGGGCCCGATCTCGGATCCCTTGCGTATTCAAGAACATGTGTATGATTTCTATAGGGAGCTGCTGGGCTCGGAGTCTCCGAGGTGCCTAGGGCTCGCCACCAATACTTGGGCCGAGGGGGCACGAGTATCTGACCCGGAAAACGAGTCGCTTATGTTGACCTTTACAGAACAAGAACTCGATGGTGTGCTTAAGGAGATGAAGGTAAATACCGCGCCTGGGCCGGACGGGTTCCCGGTTTCCTTCTTCAAAAAGTTTTGGCCGCTGTGTAGACAAGGGGTCCTGCATATGCTGAATGACTTTATGTTAGGCAGAATCGACGTCTCTAGACTCAACTTTGGGGTGTTGTCCCTGATTCCCAAGATTCCTGGGGTGGACCAAATCACTCAATTTAGACCGATTGCTCTTATAAATGTGGTGTTCAAAATCATTTCAAAAGCTGTTGCAACTCGCCTGGAACCTATTGCCAACAGAGTCATTAACCCTACCCAGTCTGCTTTCCTTAAGGGGCGGTTCATCCTTGATGGTGCATTGGCTCTTTTGGAGATCGTTCATGAGCTGAAGTCCAAAAAGATGGGAGGGATCCTCCTTAAGCTGGACTTCGAAAAGGCGTACGACAAGGTGAACTGGTCGTTCCTAATTGAGGTCCTGCGCCGAAAAGGGTTCGACGCAGGTTACATTCACAGAATTCAGCAACTGGTTTCCGGAGGTCAGACCGCGATATCGATTAACGGCGTCGTAGGGCCGTATTTCCGCAATAAAAGAGGTGTGCGTCAAGGGGACCCCCTCTCGCCAATTCTCTTCAATTTCGTAGTGGAAGCTTTGTCTGCTATGCTCTTGGCAGCCGGGGCGGCTGGCCATATCAAAGGGGTGGTGCCGCACTTATTTCCAGGAGGAATTTCGCACCTGCAGTACGTGGATGATACCCTTATTCTGATCCAAAATAATGACCTTGACATTGCAAATCTTAAATTCCTGCTGTTATGCTTTGAGAACATGTCAGGGCTGAGAATCAACTTTAATAAAAGTGAGGTGTACGTGCTGGAGGAGCCTTTGGAGGAGCAGCAGAGGATAGCCAACATGTTGAACTGCAAGTTGGGCTCGTTCCCTTTCATTTACCTTGGGCTCCCGATTTCCGATCGTAAACTCACGGTGGAGCAGTGGAACTTTTTGGTGGCTAAATTAGCAGGGAAGGTCGAAGTGTGGATGGGTAGATTGCTTTCCTCGGGTGGAAGGTTAATTCTATCCAATTCCTGCCTAGACGCGCTCCCTATCTTTGCGATGGGTCTGTTCTTGATGCAGGATGGTGTTCATGCGAAGTTTGATTCAATTAGGGCTAGGTTTTTTTGGGAAGGCGCGGGGCCGAACCGTAAATATCACTGGGTCAACTGGCCGGCGGTGTGTAGACCCAAAGACTGCGGGGGCCTTGGGCTCACAAACACAAAAAACATGAATATCGCATTGATGCTGAAATGGGTTTGGAAGCTATACATCAACGATAGGTCGGTGTGGCACTCGCTGATCCGCGCAAAATACCCAGAGGCTGATAACATCTTCGCCATGGCAACCCAGGGGGGTTCCCACTTCTGGCAAAGTTTGCACAAGATAAAGCACTGGTTCAAGCTAGGGGCTAAGCACTCCCCTAGAAATGGAGCTCGCACTGCCTTTTGGCTTGACTGGTGGCTGGGGGACAGACCACTCAAAGACTCGTTTCCTAGCTTGTTTGCCATTTGCAACAATCCTAGTATCTCGGTAGCTGCTGTCTTTGATCCTACCTCGGCGGGGGTGGAGTTTAGAAGACCCCTCGATCTGGACAATGTAGCCCAGTGGCAGGCTATGCTCACGGCGCTGGATGATGTTGTTTTGCAAGAGGGCCCTGATCTGATTAGTTGGGCTCTGGAGCCTTCTGGGAGTTACTCTGTGGCCTCTATGTATCGTGCTATCTCCAAGGGGGCATCTGTTGCGTTTGGGCGGGACATCTGGGGGGCCAGATTACCGCTTAAGATCAAAGTGTTCACTTGGCAGCTTGCCCTTGATCGCCTGCCGGCTGGAAAGCAGTTGGCGGAACGTAGGGGCCCCTCGAATGGCCACTGTGCGACGTGTGGTGAGGTTGAAGACGCAACACATATCTTCTTCTCTTGTGCACTTGCCAAGCTTGGGTGGAGTGTAGTGAGACGGCTGCTTGGGTGCAATTGGTCTCCGGCCAACTTCCCCCAATTTCATGCATATATTCAACAGTTGCTGGGGCAGCGGCGTAGACTAACATGGGTGTTGGTTTCGGTGTTGTTTTGGGCTCTTTGGGTCACTCGCAACAAACTTGCTATAGAAGGCATTGTGCCAAGACACCCTTCTGATCTCATCTTTAAAATTATGATGTTCCTTCAGGTGTGGGCGGGTCTCGCAAAGGTGCAGGACAAGGCGGCGCTTCAGGTGCTTACAAGCGGCCTTAAGGAGATTTACTTTGAGCTTAGACCTAGCCGTGCTCCTTAACAGTGCTCTAGTCGTTCCGGCTTGTTGGGGAGGTGGCCGACCCCGGTTTCGTACTTGTTTTCATTTCTAGGCGAAGCTGTATGCCTCAGCACGTGTAATATCTATGTTGTGGATCTGCTCCCTTTATTAATTTAAAGCAGGGCGTGTGCCTTTGTTCTAAAAAAAACATACGTGTTTAGCTTGGTAACAAGTTCTGCGTTCAAACCCAAAATCGCCACTAGCGGTGGCTTGCCCGTCAAAGAATGGTGGGATTGGCACAGCCGGGTATTGGCGATGGAGTACATTCCAGGGTTAGCGATTGTTTACCCAGCTAAGTCACCCCTGGGCCCTGGTTAACGCGCTACGTGTACAGTTGGTCGTACAAAAATAGCACAGATCGATCCTTCGCGAGGAAGCAAAACGTGACGAGGAAATTAAAGGGTCGGTCGGTATCGTCCTCCGCATGCTTATGCACGGGGAATATTCTGGCATATATAGCTCTTCCGCCAACGTTCTGTAAACACGAACGAGTGATTCCTTTTTGTTTAGCCAGCTGAGGCAACATGTAGGACTGAGCTAGCTTTATCACAACACTGGTGATCTTTTCCGTATTTTGTAAGACGCAGTACAGTGATAAGACCACCACGTCATCGGTCAAACGTGTCATGCATCTTATATTGTTGAACGAAGAGAGGACATACAAACCTGTTACATAACTATGTTTGCAACTTGAGGATAAGCTAGTCTCATGAAAGAAATAGCGCATGATAGCGCGGCTAGTAGCATTTTCAGACTTGTATGTCTATATAAATCAGTATATAATTTCTCGCTACTAGCACGCTACAGCGTGATATAACATGCTAATACATATTTTAATTCTGACGCTATATAGCGTGCTATTTTTTTCCTTTGCACTTCAACTTGATCTGTTTTTTAAAGAAGTTTCTTGAGTAGCAAGATGACAAGAAGAAGGCTGTTTTTTTTAGTGAAACTCAGTATTGGTCCAAAAAATAGTTGGTCGTTCAATCTCTCCGCTTTGCTTCCATTGATCACTATATATGGGATGGTTTGTAGATGGTAATGGACATGGTCGACGGCAAAGTCCCAATGTGCGTCTAGGGTTTTGGATAGTGAGGTTGGAATCATGGAAAGAAGAGGAAGTTCCCTAAAAATGAAAAGAAGAGGAAAGTCCCATCCGCACGACATGTTTTGAAGGCCGAGACTAACGACTTAACAGGTGAACAAACAATTGCATCATGTCAAACATTATAAAATATTTCTAAAATCATTTGAGAAGCAGTTAATGTAGCTAATATTACCTTTTTATACTAGTTGAACAATTTTTTTATTTAAAATTTATATGATTTTTTACGGAAGCCAGCGAGTGCTGCCTTGTTATATTAAGAAGAATCCGGGACAAATGCCGGTTTTGGATTACAGGGAGTTATGCAGGTAAGAAACACATAAGTAAGGGCTATGTACAAACTATAAACAGAAAGAGCTGCACAAATGAGTATTGATGTGGTTTTGCGACATCACCACCTTAGAGGAGGAGTCATGGATTACTCTCCTTCAGGCCACGACTTTTTAAGGACGCCAGCGCGCCTCCATTCTCCTAGCTCAGCCTAAATCTTGTATACGATGGAATCAGCCGAATGCAGTTTGTTGTTGAAGATACGATCGTTTCACTCTTTCCAGATGAACCACCAGGTCAGAAGATCAAAGTCTGCCATCTCTCCCGCCATGGCTTTTGAATAGAGATTGAGGATTCAGTCCACCAGTTTGCCAAATTGGTGATGTCATTTGTTGGGGCTAAAGCAGCAGGAAGTTTGAGTCCGAAGATTACAGTTCTCCAAACATGAGAGGAGTATGTGCATGCTCCAAACAGATTCTCAGGCTCGGCATTGCAGAGCTTACAAAGAGGGTCATGTGGCCATCCCCTCTTCGCGAGATTGTCAGTTGTAAGTACCTTGCCTCTTAGAATAAGCCATGTCTGAGTCTTGCATTTGGGAATTGCCTTTGTGCTCCAGATTTCAGGAAGGACAGCAACAGGTGTGACGAGGATATACTCTGCGGGTACCCCAGCGCAAGGGTACCTGGTGCACGTGATGATTAAAGAAGCCCAAAGTTTAACCGAAGCCCACGAAGAAAGGCCCAAGACGAAGAGTGCTTTCCAAGATAGATTAAGTTATAGTCGGTTAAGCCTTTCCATACATGTAAACTTGGTCGGTTATGTATCCCGAGACCCAGCCTCCTATATAAAGGCTGGGAGGGTGATCGATCAAGGACAAGCAATCCATAGCCACCAAAACCCCGACGAGATCAACAACTCGCCGGACCCTTGTAACCCTCATATTCACAACATCAAATACAGACAGGCAGGAAGTAGGGGTTTTACTTCACTCGAGGGCCCTGGACCTGGGTAAATCCCGCTTGTCAGCCGTCGATTCCACTAACACTACGCGTTCTCTACCACACAATCAACCCTAGGTATCTAAACCATGGGACTTGCCGAGGGCACGCCTCGTCAATTGGCGCCGTCTGTGGGAACAGGTAGTGTTGGGCTCACGGTTTCGCCGGTTTCATCATCAAGCGGCCACTCGCCGATCGCATCTGCACAAGGTAACTCATCAGCTACATCATCAAACGGCAAATCGCCGATCATGGCTGCAAACGGCAACTCGCCGGCAAAATCGACTAGCATCAACTCAAGAGGTTATCACTCACCGATCTCTCCAAGGAGGCTCAAGCTACACTCGATGGAAGCTCAACAGACCTTTGCCGGTCTCGAATCAGGTTTGGATATTACGGTTGGAGGATGTAACTTCTTTGTCGATAAAGATGGTGTGCAGGACCTACTGGATCCACTCGACACGGAGATACTCGACGACCTATCGGCTGCAACACCATCCATCTTGGCGGCAGCGTCATCACAGATCGTTCCGATCCAATCGCCAAGCGACTCCGCAACAACCATGAACTCGCAGGAGTTCCACGACGAGGTGGCCAAAAGACATGGAAGGAGTGAGATCGAATCTGCGTATCGCCCAAACAACTCGACTGAGTCACTCGACAACATCGTCGACTGCAACGACATCGTTAGAAAAAGGAGGACATAGACGACAACATATACCTCGCCGATCTCAACGGCCCAGAAATCCGTGCCAGCCACGAAATATTCACCTACAACGCAGACAGCTTGGACAAAACACTCGAGGATCTACTCGATTGTGGCGGAAACCCTAACAGACAAAGCAACTCTGACATGAGCCTGGACGATGACGCCGAATCCATGATGCGCGTCAACAGCATGTGGACAGAAGATCGGGTGATACCTTATCAGGTTTACACCGCGAGTGCCGCAGAAGCATCGACGGCTGCAGCATGCCGTCGACCTACAGAATACCCGTGCACAGTTACCATGCCTGACGGAACAACCACGTTAACCATCACGACAGAGATGGCAGAGAAAGTGAGCAAACTAATCGAAGGCTGCACAATGCTGCCAGCAAACGCAACCCCAGAAGAGATATTGACCTTGCAGTACTTCCAATGGCAAGAATCAATACGACTGAAGAACTATAGAGCAGTACTCGAGGAATGCAAAAAGCAGGCCAGCATATCGAGTGCTCGACGAAGAGCATTATCTGTGAGTTCAACAGGAAGGAACGACCCCGCAAACAGGTCACGAGTCATAAACCTTGGAGACGCAGATCGTGCAGCGGTCACTCGAAACTTGGATCCAGCCTTTATGGTAGTCGACGCAGAAGGAGTCCCCATACCTACTCAACCAGCCGGGGCGCTGATGACGTTAGGTACCTACCTCAGAACAATCGAACCTCCTACAGGAGACCCAAAAAGAGATCAGCACCTCCAGCTGTACAAGCAACTGGCGATAGCAGCAAAGGCCATACAGCCACCACAAGCAACTCCAAGGAGAGATACAGATCGGAACCGCCGAAGTCGAAGCCCTCGAGGGGAAGCAGTCGAAAAAGCTCACACCGTCGCCGCTCCAGCAGGAGCCGGTCTAGGAGATCATACAGCAGCAGCTCAGACTCGGAAGCAGAAATCGGACCCTGTGGAGCATTATGCTTCACTCGATGAATACGGGAGGCTCGAATGCCAAAGAAGTTCTCACTAGCTTCCACGCCCAAATTCAACTGCAAACAAGAGCCATCAGGCTGGTTAGAGGACTACAGGCTGGCAGTCGGATGTCAGCGCGGCACTACGACCACAGCTATGCAATACATACAGCTCATGATAGAGGGAACAACTCGCGATTGGCTCAAATCGCTACCCGAGTCATATTACGATTCGTGGGAACACTTCAGAGGTGATTTCATCAAATACTTTGAACCTCTATGCGAGCGCCCCAAAACTTTCGAAGAACTTCGAACCTGCAAACAAAAATCGGACGAACCGCTGAGATCATACATACGGCGATGGACCGCCATCCGAAACTCAGTAGGCAACGTATCAGAAGATAGGGCAATCGATGCCTTCAAGAACGGACTCTGGAGAGAAGACTTCAAAGAGACGCTTGGTAGGGAAAACCCTAGATCAATGGCGGCACTCATGGTACTCGCAACAAAGTGGGCGGATGGAGAAGACTCTGTACGTGGTACTCGACCCGTTTCTTCACATGAAAACCATGAAAGCGGTAGTCAAGACCGCAGAGATAACTACAGAGATGATCGGAGGTGCAAACGCAAGCATCGTTACCACGATGATGACCATCCAAGCTTCGTCGGGGAAGGCTTTGCGCAGCCACGGGACAACCGCGACCAGGCTGACAAACGACCCGATGATCATCGCGACAGTCGAGACCATCACACAGATGACCGTCGTGACAATCGAGACCATCGTATAGATGATCGTCGCGACAGTCGAGATCGCTATGGTAACAGCAGACGCGACAACCGCGATAGTTACAGGAGGCCAGAGTGGCGCAGGCGAGCAGACAAAGAACCTGAGTGCTCAGTCGAAGAAAGGATGGATGATAATTGCAGATTCCATCTGTACAAAGGGGATGACGGTAAGCTACGCTCTAACCACTCATTGAGAAACTGCAGGGAATTCGATCAACTTGCGATTGAACACGTACTGCGACTGCAAAGAGATGGGTGCGCACCCCTGCAACTGACGCAGACTCAATCAATCGTGCCACAAGTACAGCCTGCTCAGGTATATCCAGCACCACAGCAAGTACAACAAACTCAGGTATATTCCGTACCACCGCAAACACAGCCTACTCAGGTGTATTCTGCACCAACACAAGCACAACCGACACCAATATACATGGTACCAGCACAACCCAATACGAGAACACAAATGGCAGCAGCAGTGCACCAGATGCAGCAAGGAGAGGAGCAAAAATATCCCGTAACCCGCGGGCAGATGAACATGATCCAGCGAGGACGCCCATCCAACAGAGAGCAGAAATTACACACTCGACACGTCAATATGGCAGTCATGGCACCCCCAGCTGTCCCAGATTTTTTGAAAGGATCAGAAACTCCAATCGTCTTCAATCGAGAGGACCACCCACCAGCAGTATATCGACCAGGGCACGCAGCCTTGGTACTCGACGCTCAGATCGGAGGCTACGCCATGACCAAGGTCTTCATGGACGGAGGTAGCGACCTCAACATAATCTTCGCGGATACACTGCGCAGGATGAACAAAACAGTCGAAAACCTGCCGAAATCCATAAATACCTTCCACGGTATCGTCCCAGGCAAAGCGGTACTCCCGCAAGGTACAATACAATTCGATGTTACATCTGGAGATCCTACTCACTTCAGAACCGAGTCGATTGAGTTCGAAGTGGTCGACTGGAAATCACAATACCATGCAATACTCGGGCGCCCCACTTTCGCTCGATTCATGGCCGTCCCACACTACGCCTACCTCAAGCTCAAAATGCCAGGACCAAAAGGAGTCATCACAGTCAACGGGAATTTTCAAAGATCAGATTCATGCGACCGCGACTTCAGCAAAATCTCCGAGATGTATGGGATGGAGCAGTCACTCGCCGAACTTGAGGTCTCTAACAAGAGGCTGGCAACCGAAGGGGAATTCAATCCCACCAGCGACACAAGGAAACAACAGCTGCACTCGACTGATCCCTCAAAGACGGTCAACGTGTCGTCGAGTCTCACTAGTGCATAGGAGGACGCACTTGCGTCGGTTCTATGCATAGGTCTCCTAGTCTCATATGTAATAGCGCACAATGTCGGAAGAACTGGCAGGTTTCAGACGCACTCTTTCCCTTACCAGGGTACCTAAGGGAACTGGAAGGTTTTTAATGAGGCGGCTTGCTGGTCGAACAATTCGGAATAAAGATATACGTTCCTCCATATTTGTCATATATGTTTTTCATTACTTACCCCACTCAAACACTCGGGGGCTGAAGCATAAAAACATAAGCATCAAATTTAACTCTAACTCAAATGCTCGCAAACACGAGATTTGTAGCCCATTCGACAGGCTCGGGGGCTGAGTCAAAAACCCCACTCGACAGGCTCGGGGGCTAAGTCAAAAACCCCACTCGACAGGCTCGGGGGCTGGGTCAAACAGAAAAACACAACCCCACTCGACAGGTTCAGGGGCTGAGTCAAAAACCCCACTCGACAGGCTCGGGGGCTGGGTCAAACAGAAAACTCAACCCCACCCGACAGACTCGGGGGTTGGGTCAAACAGAAAAACACAACCCCACTCGATAGACTCGGGGGCTGGCGTAAATAAAAAACGCAAAAGTATTTCGCTACATATACAAGAAGGAATATTTACACTCGGGGGCTGCCCCGATTACACAAAAATTTACAAACTGCAGAAGAGCTAAGTTTCTGGCTCATCCTTCATATCCAACACAGGGCCAAAAAGTTGCTCCGTGCAGTGATTGATGAAATCTTCAGCAGCAGAGTGCGTCTCGATTAACTGTGTTTGGGATATGAGTGTACCAATCGCAGGAGGGCGAGCCGCAAAATCTAGCTTGCGGCTACGGATGTGGGCCATAGTCGCGATGGATCCAGGAACTGCAAGCTGCATCAAGGATTCTTTGATTGAATCTGTCACTCGGAAAATATCAATCAAAGGAAAAAATCCTTGTGGCTGAGTCCCTGATGGGAAGAGCGCGCAATTTAAGCAAGTGAAGATACGGCTGCACATCTCGAGAACTTGGGCATTTCGCCACACCCGATCCTTCAAAGTAACCAGAGTGCGAGCGTGCACCTTGTCCAAATAAAAATGCTGCCTACCAGTAGTTGGTACTTCAACAGCATTATCAAGGAGTCGGGTGACCCTCCTATCTTCTTGCTTGAAGTCAGGCACAAAACCTGCAAAAACCAAAATTACTGGTTCAAGGCATAGCACAAAATATACAATTTTTTATAGCAAAAGTGATGGCATAAACTCACTCTCGAGTTGTCTGTTTATGTTGTCCATCTCGCCAAGAACATACTCCTCGCGCTGGGTGGCAAAACTCGGCTTGGAACGCAGCAGCTCCAACTCAGCTTGAGTACTCCTGAGTTCCCGTTCTAGTTGACTCACTCGATTCTTCGCAAGAGCGAGTGCCCTCGCGTCATTCCTTGCTTGGCCAGGTGTTCGGGTTCTAACGCAAGACGGAGAAGGTCCACCAGACTCATATTCTTGTGGCTGGTTCATAAAGCATAACATTCAGACACAAAGACACACCAAGTCGCAAAAATTTAGGCGGTTCAGCAAATTTCATTCAAGAAAAGCACCAAAAGTGTATACTAGCATAAACATAAGTAGCCAAATCATACATGCCGAGGTCAAGTCCTAAAGTTACAGAGCAAATAATTCCTAGGCCTGCGAGATAGATTCTGCCCTATTCTTACGTGACCGAGCCATAACAGCTTCAGCTCGGCGTTCCATAGTCTGGACGCAGATCTCGCTCAGTCATGTAGCTAGCTCGGTTACACCCCTGAATGATAGTGGCCTCCCATCAGGCTTTCTCGGGTAGTCCGATAAAGCACTGTTGAAGTTGGCCTCTACACAATTGCCTAACAGAAGCTTGAGGGTGTACTCCGAGCTGCGTACCGTTAGTTCACGGGCAAAATCCGCCACAGTCGATGATCCAGCGCCGAAGGCCGCAACAAGTCCTTCAGCAGTCGAAGGAGCAGTTGTTGTAGGACACATCTCCGCGTGCAAACTGCCGAGAGTACTGGTCACGGTGGCCAGATCACCTTTGGTCTTGGATAGCACAGACTCGAGTTCCATGATTGCATTATCGAGTGACAATGAGTCACCCGATGGCTCAGTGGAAGTCGAGGCACCTTCAGACCCTTCAAAAATTCAGAAAGCAGAAGCTATGAGCAAAAGTTACTAAACGACCAAAGAGTTAATAATCGCAAAGTCAGATCACTCACCTTTGGCAGCACGAGCCATACTCGACAGACGTGCAGCAAACTCCCTGTCACGGCGAGTGGCTGCGTCCTGGGCATCAACAAGTGCCTTCTGGGAATCAGTCTGCTGGGTAGAGAGCTTAGCCTGCAGATCTTTCACTTGCTTCTCTAGGCCCTCTACTTGCTCCTCAGCCGATTTCTTGTTTTCTGCGGAGTTCACAAACATTTCCAATTAACCTCATAATTTCAAAAGAAGAGCAAAGTTTAATACATTCAAAAACGCTTACTCGCAAGCTCAGTCGAGGTAGACTGCAGGGAGTCTCTGTCCTGCTCCATTCGAACAAAGGTCTGAACCCAAGTGGTCATGGCGGCATACATAGGCTGAAATAGAATACTCATGGTAATCATCGAGTGCAGAAGCAAATTTAAAAAAAAACATGAGTAGAGTCCAAAGCACTCACGTGATCAGTCCAAGAGGTGGACTTGGAAGAAGAAGCCATGGCATCCGAAGTTGGAGGAGCCTTCTCTTTGTTCGGATTGGCAGCCATCACCCAAGTTGTGTTCCTGGCCGCTTCAGGAGTAGTGTCCTGTGCTGCCTCTGGAGTGGTGGATGGCTGCGCAACAAGCAACGTATCCGCAACTGGGGGAGAGATGGCGATTTGGCCATGACACCATAAAAACAGAGGCACAAGCAATCAAAAAGCAAGATCATAAAGGTACTACCTCGAGTAAAAGAATAGGTCATAAGACGAACCTTGGCTCGTCCTCTTCGTCCGATTCAGGATCGTTACCAAGGGCAAAAACACCCAGTCGAGAAGCGCCACTCGAAGTAGCAGGAGGACGAGATGCGAGTGGGGAGACATTCAAAGGGTGAATCTTAGCAGGAGACAGGGTACTCGAGTTACCAGTATCCCTTGGCTCATCCTCCTTGGACTCCGAACTCGATGACTCCGGAAGAACCAAACGCTGGCGCTTAGGCTTGCGAGTGGCCTGCTCAGCGTCAGACTCGACTGCAGTATCCGCCACAACCTGCTCCACCTCTTCCCCTGTTTCTTCTGCAAGATTATCCTGAGGAGTCGAGTGAGCAGAGGTAGGATCAGCAATGGGCAGCTTGGGGTCCTCCTGTGCCACCGTCTCCGGAGTAGGCCTGGCTTCGGGTAGAGGGGGAAGAGAGGAAGCAGTCGAATGACCCTGTATAGTTGGCAGAATTCATAATAGTAAGAACATAAACAAAGAGGTCGCAAAAGCAAGTAGCAAATCATAAAGATAGCAAAAGAAGCACTCACCACGGGTAAGGCATTGTCTGGCCCATAGGGGAGGTGCGCGAAGTTGAAGTCGATTTTTTCAGAAGCTTTGATGCTCGTGACCTTCTTCACTTGAGCACTTAGCTCTTTCTCTGTCAACTCCACGACACTCATCCTGCTGGCGTCGAGTGGACCCTCGTACTGCCACATCGGGTGGGCACGAAGGCGCATGGGCCACACTCGCATCTTCATATACGTGCTGATTAACTGAACACCAGGACCAGTCTTCAGCAGCTCGCTAAGTTTACTCAGCAAAGGGGCAGCCTCCTTCGCTTCAGCAGCAGAAATCGGGTGGTCCCAGGCTACCGTCTTCTGAGGAGGCTTCTCAGTCGAAAAGACTGGAAGTACCACCTGGTCGACTAGCATATCGAACCATTTGGTCCGCCAGCCTTGGGCGGAGTCGACTGCCTTCAAACTGAAGTAGTGCGAGTCGTTCCACACTTGGACAGCAAATCCGCCCACCAGGCACGGACGCTTGCCCCGACAGTTGTGCCGCACCGTAAAGATGTGCTTCCATAGAGCCCAGCTGGTGGACACTCCAAAGAAACAATCGCACAACACCATAAAACAAGTGATGTGCATAATGTTGTTTGGGGTGAGATCATGGAGCTGTACGCCATAGGCGTACAGTAACCCCCGCACAAAATCATGCAGAGGGAGAGAGAAGCCACGGGGAAGGAACTCAGCAAAGCACACTCGCTCGTCGACGCGCGGGTCAGGGCGTACCTCTAAGCCTGGAGCACGCGCGGCCAGCTGATCAGATGGCGGCAGCCAACCTTTCTGACGATATTCAGAAAATGTGTCCTCGGTGACGCAGGACCTTGTCCAGTCACCGGGAATCTTCAGTAGGGCATCGGCAGGTCCGCTCGCCGCCGCCAAATCCTTCCCCTTGCCCACCGCGACGGCGGCGAAGGCAGCCGCAGTAGCAACACGCTTGCTCTTCTTGGGTGCCATCGAAAAGGGGGTGGAGAGCGAGGAGCTTGAGACGCAGAACAATGGTGGGCGGTGCGCAAGAAAGGAGGAGAACAGAGGAACACGAAGAATAGAGGAGCACGAATGGCAAGTAAATCACAAATCTTGCGCAAAAACTGCTATTTATCGCACCACACAAAACTTCATCATAACCGTCTGTGCAAACATGCATAGCATCTGGCCGTACACGTGGCGAGCGCAAAGAGCAACCATCGCATCCCACGCCGCCCACTACGCACAAAACCCTAGGAGGTTATGATGGCGCGGCGAAAAATACGCCACGTCCGGTCAAATCAAAGCTGAAACGGCGTCTTCGGCGGTCAAAACTCTAAGCAATGGGCCTACACAGACACGTCTTATCAAAACAGCAAGCCCACGCCTAAGATGTCACGAATGACGTCAGAGATCATACATATTCGATTAAAGGATACAATACTACAATCGACAAAATATTCGACTGACAAAAGTACTCCCATGGGAGCGTATCAAAAATTTCTCGTAATTATAAAAGGAAACAAAGTTATTGAGATTATCCTCTACTTCAAATGAAATAAAGCATAATCTCGGGGGCTACTCCCATAGATTTCAAAAGGAAAATATTTCGATTGACAAAAGCAGCATAGAAAAATGATTCGAGATTGTCCTCTATTGCAAGACAATAAATCACAATCTCGGGGGCTACTCCCATGGGAGCGCTGTCGCGCTCCCATAGATTCCCAAAAAGGTAAGAAATTCACTCGACAACAGACTCGACTAAATGCATTAAATGCTTCATAAACCAGAGAATCATACTTCATAAATTTTTGGAATATGCCAATCGCAGATGTCTCGGATGCTGCATACGCAAATGCAAAGGTAAGACCCGCCGATCAATCGAGCTGGGCTGAGAGACGCTCCAACAGTGTTTTCCCTTAAATTTTCCCGTGTCAACAGACATGATGAAAATCCCGACGGACGCGTTAGGTATCAAAAGTTAAACTGCAGAACGAGTCAGTAAGACCTACAACGGCCTGAGTCGAGTATGTCCAGTATGTTCTAGGTTCGAGTCCGGGGACTCGATTCTGATTGAAGGCTAGTATGGTTTTGCCCGAATGTGCAGTTAACTGAGCTCGATTTTCGAGTGAATCAGGCCTACTAAGTCATAATCCCTAGGCAAAAGTGTCAAAAGTGTTCCAGATTCGAGTCTGGGGACTCGAGTCTGATTGAAGGCTAGTATGGTTTTGCCCGAATGTGCAGTTAACTGAGCTCGATTTTCGAGTGAATCAGGCCTACTAAGTCATAATCCCTAGGCAAAAGTGTCAAAAGTATTCCAGATTCGAGTCCGGGGACTCGAGTCTGATTGAAGACTAGTATGGTTTTGCCCGAATGTGCAGTTAACTGAGCTCGATTTTCGACTGAATCAGGCTTACTAAGTCATAATCCCTAGGCAAAAACTTTTGACTGCGTTCCAGGTTCGAGTCCGGGGACTCGAGTCTGACTGAAGACTAGTAAGGTTTTGCCCAAATGAGCAGTTAACTGAGCTCGATTTTCGAGTGAATCAGGTCTACTATGTCAATATCCCTTGACTTGCATATACATACAGTTGAAACAAATTGAGACTAGAAGAACTACATCGGATCAGGAGTACAAAAAGCGAAGACTGTGACGTGCACGATGAAGTGAGCACATGCTCGATTCTTTGAGTGAAGCAAGTACTCGGAGGCTAATGACGAGGATATACTCTGCGGGTACCCAGCGCAAGGGTACCTGGTGCACGTGATGACTAAAGAAGCCCAAAGTTTAACCGAAGCCCACGAAGAAAGGGCCAAAACGAAGAGTGCTTTTCAAGATAGATTAAGTTATAGTCGGTTAAGACTTTCTATACATGTAACCTTGGTTGGTTATGTATCCCGAGACCCAGCCTCCTATATAAAGTCTGGGAGGGTGATCGATCAAGGACAAGCAATCCATAGCCACCAAAACCCCGACGAGATCAACAACTCGCCGGACCCTTGTAATCCTCATATTCACAACATCAAATACAGACAGGCAGGAAGTAGGAATTTTACCTCACTCGAGGGTCCTGAACCTGGGTAAATCCCGATTGTCAGCCGTCGATTCCACTAACACTACGCGTTCTCTACCACACAATCAACCCTAGGTATCTAAACCATGGGACTTGCCGTGGGCACGCATCGTCAGGGTGCATGAGTCCCAATGATCAAATTTGTGAAATCAGCCGAGAATTAGTCAAACTCTCGTATGCTCCAAATAAAAACTTGAATTTGGAGCGACATGCACGTCTCCGATCTTCATGCTAAGAAAACGTTTTGTGAGACAAGTGTAATTAACACCATGATTACATTTACATTACATTGCGGTATACATTTACTCGGAATTTTCTGCATCAGTAAACGCGATTAACACACACACACACATACACGCACGCACATACTCTTGGATCGACCTCGTTGTGTTCTCCATTTTGATCCGATCCTTCCTTCTCTCCCCTTCCACCATGGCTGGATTCACGCAGAAGGTTGATTGAACTACGGCGCTCACGAATGATCAACGAATCGATCACCTTCCTTTCATGTCGGCGAGCTGCGCGAAGAGCTCGTTGGCAGAGGTGGTGGAGGCATCGGGCACGGTGGTGACGCCGCTGCTGGACGAGGACGTGGTGACAATGGACGCGTCTGGGTCATCGCCCCCGTCCCCGTCCCCGGCGCCCTCCGGCGGATTGGCGTCCTGCATCTGCAGCGCGTACTCGAGGTTCCACAGCACGTCGCCCATGGAGATCCGATCGCTACCGAACTCGGCGAGGCACTTCTCGGCGGTCTCGGCGAACTTGGCGAGCGACTCCGGGTTGACCTTGCCGACGAGCTTGGGGTCCATGATCTTCTCGATGAGCCCCTTCCGCTTCCACTGCATGCCCCACTCGGCGAGGCTGACCTGCTCCCGTGGCAGCTGCGGGTCGATGGGCGCCCGCGCGCAGAGCGTCTCGAGGAGCACGACGCCGAAGGAGTAGACGTCCGACTTGTCGGTCAGCTGCTGGCACCGGAAGTACTCCGGGTCGAGATACCCGAAGCTGCCCTTGACGGCGGTGCTGACGTGTAGCTGGTTCATGCCGGGCCCGTCTTTGGAGAGGCCGAAGTCGGCGACCTTTGCGACGAAGTTCTCGTCCAGGAGGATGTTGGTGGTCTTGACGTCCCGGTGGATGATCCCCTGCGCCGTGCCGGTGTGGAGGTAGTGGAGCCCCCTGGCGGCGCCGATGCATATCTCCAACCTCTGCTTCCATGACAGCGCCGGGAGCTCGGTGCTGGCGCCGTAGACGTGGTCACGGAATGGACCGTTATGCATGTACTCGTAGACGAGGATCATCTCCTCGTTCTCGTCGCAGTAGCCGATGAGGGAGACGAGGTGGCGGTGCCGGAGCTTGGACAGCATCTGGATCTCCGTGTTGAATTCGTTGATGCCCTGCTCCGACTGCGGGTTCCCGCGCTTGATGGCTACCTTGGTGCCGTCGTCGATCTCGCCGACGTACACGTTCCCGAACCCGCCCACGCCGATGATGGCGCTCTCGTCGAAGTTCTTGGTCGCCTCCTGCATCTCCGCGAAGGAGAAGAAGCGTCCGAGCCCCGTGGTGGAGGAGAAGGTGTAGCCGCTCTTGGACCCCTTGCCATTTGTGAAGGACTGCCCCGTGTGGATCGGCAGCAGCCACGAAGAGAAGCTGTTGCGCCGCTCCCAGTCTTGGGGCCGCTTGTACCACTTCATCACCATGGCCCCCAGCCCGGCGAAGGCGCCGAACATCATGGCAAAGCCGACGGCAGCCACAACCTTGCGAGTGCCGCTGCCGTCGTCGCCTTTCTGCCGTCCACGCCGAACTCGCCATCGAGGCTGCCCACCGAGTTACTCATCTTGAGAACCTCCACGCCGTTGAGCAGTGCGTCGATGCGGCCCGTGTCTTCCCCCATCGGCCCGATCTGGATGCTCAGTTTGTCGGTGGCGATGGACGAGTTCACCACGAAGTCCTTGTAGTAGGGCGCTGCCAGCTCGCCGGTGATAGTGGAGAGGTCGAGGCCCGAGATGGCCTTGCGCCCGTTGATGAACACGTTGAAGTAGAGGTCGTTGGTGGACTTGCTGATGATGTCGGCGAAGAAGAGGCGGACGAAGTAGCCGAATGCCGGGTCCACGTCAAGCTTCCACGTCACGTTGAAGTTGGGGCTCTGGACGCCGGTATCGGCCATATGGGCGGCGCTCGCGTACACTAACGTCGGCGCGACGAGCCTGGACACCGGGTACGTATCGGGGTACTTGATCGTGCTTGTCGGCACTGACACGTCCTGCGCCGCGTCCTTGGGCTGCACGTACTGCCCGTCGTTGTCCCACTGCCGCCCCAGCGTGTCGTTCACGGGGCCGATGGACGGGCCGCCGACGTTGAGACGGTACAGCACCTGGTACGCCGCCTCCGAGAGCCCGCTCGTCTCGGCGAGCGGGAAGACCGTCAGGGCCGTGTCGCTGATGAGCTCGTCGGGGGCGTTGACCACCTCGATGGCGTTGACGAAAGCGGCCGAGCTCTTCATCGGGGTGAACTTGAGCTCAATCTTGTTCTCCGTCGCGTTCACGAGGTATTCCTTCATGACAGCTTAGCGTCGGCGGTGAAGCTGTGGAGCAGGACGTTGGTGTCGGTGGCCACGGTGAAGGTCGCAGTCGCTAGGTCGAAGTCCCCGTTCTTGAGCGGGAAGAAGTAGAGCCGGACAAAGTGCCAGCCAGGCACTGTGAGCGGAAAGTTGTACACCGCCTCCTCCTTGAAGATCCGCGCGGTGCGGTACACCGGCGACGGCACGTCGGCCTTGTCGTCGGCGACCTTGATAGCGTCCTTAGCGGCGAGCAGCTGGTTGCTCTGCGCGTCGGTCTTGAACGCCTTGCCGTCTTTGGTGTCCACGGCAGCCGTGCCGCCGCAGTCGACGTAGAATGCGTCCTTGGGCGTGAACTTGGACGGCAGCGTCGACGGGTTGCCGGAGCCGTTGTCCGTGACCGGCCGCCCCTGCCCCGACACGGCTGTCAGCGCCGCCAGCGCGACCAGCAGCGCCAGCGGGAGCGTCTCGCGGCGCGTCATCTTGAATGGGTTTCTTCTTACTACCACTACCACCACGCTATGAATTATACCGTCCCACAACTTAACCGTCGCTGCCGCCGCCACCTCGACGCACAACGGCGGGCAATGTGGGATTCGTCGTTGTTGTTGTCGGGCTCCGAACTTGACGGCGGGAAAGGTTATTGTGGGTGGCGGAGCTGAGGGTGGCGCCCTCTCGCCCTCTCTCTGGTTGGGCGGAGCCAATCGGAGGAGAGGGAAGGGGCGGAGGTGACTTGCGGGGAGGGAGAAATGGGCGGGTTATGCATGCGGTGGCCAGCGACATGCCAAGTTTAAGCCGCTTTGACCCGGGCGTTCGTGTGCTATGTTTGGGAGACTCCTCCGCCATGCAAGTATAAGCAATCATGCAGCTGCACCTGGCTATTACTGGGCATGGTGTGGTTGTTGGTGCTGGACGATCGATGTGATAACAATTGACATGCATGCATGCATGCATGGGATTGGGATCAAATTAAAAAGATTGGAGAAGAGAATGATTGGAAGATATATAAAAAAACCATAACTATTTGGTTAAGGTTTATGACGGTAATTTCTATTCAAATTTTTGTGTAACTTGTTCAAGAGAACATCCGATGATCTACTCAGTGTGACATAGTTTTCGACAACCGGGTCCACCAGTTTTTCCCATAAAGTTTGAAGTGTTTCACTTCAGTTTTGATCTTTGGGCCATTTTTTCTTATTTTTACAAAGTCTTTAAAAGATGTTAAAAAATCTGTAATTCAAACTACAAGTAGTGCGCTAAATGTGGAACTGTGAGCGTATTTCGTCTAACCGTTTGAGAGTATTGGTTCTTCACTTTTGACCAAACAATCCAAATTTTGAAAGTTTTGCTTTTTGGTTGAGAAAACGCACAATAGTTTTTGCTCCTCGCTGAACTTACATGTATTTTTCAAAATTTCAAATTTCATTTAATGTTTTTTGGTTAAGAGTTGCAAAAGATTATTTGGCAAGTCAGGTCTAGGTATTAATTGATCTAGAGTGAAATAAAAATAAAAGGAACTGTCAATTGCACACAACATGATCTGGTTGTAGGAAATGCGTCAGTGTGACTAGCGAGAGTGAGATTTATTTTTTCTTAAACATCTAGCCGAAAACTAGGATCTATTTGGATTGCAGGATTTTTAAACCATAGGGATACAAAAAAACAAAATACAACAGGACTTGGAAACAAGAAAATTTTGTAAGAGAAGCCTTTGGATCAGGCGAAAGAAACAAGCACATTTTCTTTTGCAGGAATGAGGAGAGAGAGAGAGAGTAAAGAGAGATAAAGTGTGAGTGTATTGACCTTTTTAAAGAAAAAATAAAATGACAGATTTCTATTAAATATGGGTTATGTGGCATATGAATGGATTCCTTACAAATTTGATGGACTCAGTCCTGTGATTCAAAGAGATTTATAGGGAAAATTTGTATGGATTGAAATCCTATATCACTCAAATTCATATGAAAATCCTTCAATCCGGTCCTATCAGCTTTTGTTGATGTAGTGTTGTGACGTTTGCTCAAGAAAATGGGGTCCGGAATAAACCCTCTCCACGCACCCACTCATTGTGTTAGTTTTGCTAGAAAATGCAATTCTACAACTATGATCAGGATCTCCTCTGTTTATCTCGAGACGTTCAACTGCTTTACGTTCCGTGCACAAATTATCAATAAATGTTCAAATGTCAATGCATTCTCAATAATTTATAGATTTATGTAATCTATTTTTTAGATTAATGTAGAAGAAATATCTGTACATGCATTGATTTTTTAAATATATACATGAATTAGTAGGAATAATATCGTTCGTTGGATTTACAATCGATGACCATCATAATAAAGGGGAGATGCTCATCGTTGTTTGGTGTCACCTTGCAATCTTGCATTAATTCTGCCCTCGTCTTGTCATGGAGCTCCTACAGAAGCAGCTGGGGCGTGCCGGCCGCCGAACCTAGCTAGTTGGATATTTATCCGGCGCCGTGCCGAACCTACGACGGCAAGCTACCTGCATCTGCATGTGCCATCTTCAATGAAGCTAGTGCACTCTGCAGCCCGATCGACCTGTTCATTCATCCGCACGCGATTTCCCGATCCATCCTCCTACAAATACTGTGCGCGCCGCTCCCCAAAGCTGCACACACGCATCGATCAAGCCAGCCATGTCGACCTCCGTGGTTCGTTCCTCCTCCCCACGCCTCGCCACCGTCCTGCTAGCGCTGGTCGTCGCGCTGTGCGTCGTCGGCGCCGCCCACGGAAGGAAACGGTACATCTCGTTTGACGCCCTGAGGGGCGGTCACCCCCTCCCGTTCCGCCCGGGCCCCGGCGGTGTCCCGGCGCCGGCCGCCGCTGTTACCGCCGGCGGGAACCACCTCCTCCGCCACCACCAGGAGCAGGCAAGCGCGAGCGTAGACGTGGGCGTCCAGGCCCCGGTCACCGTTGGGGTCGGCAAACCATGAGCAGCGAGGTTCGTCACCAGCTTCACGCTTAACTAGCTGGATGCACGCACGGCGGCGCTCTTTAGCCACTTCATCTTACTTCTGCGTAAATAAAATTCCGCTGTCGTTGAACAGTTGAACTTGAACTTGTGGGTGGACGGATGCTCGTGATGAATATATGAATTTAATCGTTGATCACTGTGTAAGTAGTGCGTTCGTGCACTGTTATGTAAGACTAGGGGACTATGCGCGGGCTCCGCCGCGCCCGTGGACTTCAACGAATTGTAGTTTTTTTAGAGGGATTTAATTTGAAATTTGGTGGAATTATTCGGATTTGAATTCTGTTAAGTCTCGCAAAAATGGGCGTATTCGAAGAGAATTTGAAAATTTGTAGTATTTGAATTTAAATTTTGATCGTATGGCGTAATAAGTGAATTATTCGGATTTGAATTATTCTAGTGCTCGAAAAAATGGTCGAATTTGGAGGAAATTTTAAAATTTGAGGTATTCAAATTTTCATTTTGATCGTACGGCGTAATTAGCTAGATTTTTTTTAACCGTTTTGATATATTTTAATATTTTTTCTGCCGAATATATTTGAAGTTATTGAATTTGCAATTTTTAAAATTTTGAACTCTCGCAAAAATTGGCGTATTCAAAGAGAATTTGAAAATTTGTAATATTTGAATTTAAATTTTGATCGTATGGCGTAATCAGTGAATTATTCGGATTTGAATTCTTCTAGTGCTCGCAAAAATGGTCGAATTTGGAGAGAATTTTAAAATTTGAGGTATTTAAATTTTAATTTTGATCGTACGGCGTAATTAGCTAGCATTTTTTAACCGTTTTGATATATTTTAATATTTTTCTGCTGAATATATTTGAAGTCATTGAATTTGCAATTTTTAAATTTTTTGAAGAGTTGTCTAAATAATCTGGAGGGGAAAAAAGGAAAAGGGGTAAAAAAATGGAAAAGCAAAAAAAAATGCAAAAAATCTGACAGGTGGGTCCCTGTGACGTCGTATTGACGTCACAGGGGCAGTTCTGGCTGGGACGGCCGCGGCGCCGCCGTGGTCGCCAGCGACTCTCCGGCGCGTTCCAGGACGCGCGCGTGGGCTCGGCGGACGCGCCTCGTCGCGGCGCGGCTGGAGGTGGCGGCGCCGCCGCCGTTTGGTCGCCGGTGGCCAGCGGACGCTGCGGAAGGCAGCGGCGCGGCGGTGTCGATTCCGGCGGCGGTGGGACATATCGGCGGCCGATTAGCGGCGGGGAGGTAGATCCGCCGACGGCGCACCCAACCGTGGTCGGGGATCCGCCGGGAAGCGGCGGAGCGTCGGGGCCGCGCGGTGGCGGCGGCGGCGACCGCGGCGTCGCGCGGAGGAGAGGGGAGCTCGCGGGGTGTTTTGCGGATAAGTCCCTGGACTTTTAGCAAATTACTTGTAGGTCCTCCCGCAGTGAAAAACATGAAATCCATGCGAATATCGGAAAGCGGGCGGGTTTTTTTTGCAAAACGGAACAACCACCGGGTGGGCGACCGGCTGGGTGACCGGGCGACGTGGCAAGTTGTGATTGGTCAAAAATGGAGATGAATAGTACCGCGGGTAATGGGGAGGACGTGGCTTCATCCCGGCCGTCGGTCGCGCGGATCGGACGGCCCTGGTTTGCGGGCGACGTGGCGCGCTGAGGAGGCCGGGATTCTTCTGTCTATTATATATAGTAGAATGATCCATTTAAAGCAGTTTTATACAATTACGAAGATCTCCCCATTTGTTATGACCGTCGATTTTGCATCCGACGAACGATATTATTCTTACTAATTAATGTAATGATAAAACAAAAAACATGTTAATGCGTGATTTTAATTTTTTTAAATACATGTATAAACTTTTTGTTGTACATGAATCTAAATAATATTGATAATGCATTGATATTCGAAAATTCATTGGTAATTTATGCACGGATCGTACAATGTTTGTACGTTTCGAAATAAGCGGGGGAGATCTCATAGTTGTGGAGTTGCATTTTCTTGGTCCATTGAAGTTGATTATTTGTCTTCTTCTGTTCTTCAATAGTAAGGATGATGTGAACGTGGTCGATCGATTCACAAGTTATTTCAACTGGGTACGTACGCACCGAGACTTACTGCAAACTACCATGTCATCAAGGGGCCTGCATATCTATCTAGACCTCTTATAAAACAAAACCCCACTAAGTTTATTTATGAATTTTCTATCTCTACATGCAGCATAGTCACATCATCAAGTAATCAGAGCCCTACGATTCTTGATCGTCATCCGTCCATTCACCCAACCGTGACAATCCCAGTTATTATTTTGCTACCGGTCCGTATGCTTCAGTGGCCCGTGAATGTGTGATTCAAAGCCTCCACCATGGTAGTACACAGAACTCTCCGTTTTCGGCTGCCAGTAATTAATCCAGCAACCCCTCAGCTCCACTCCTGTACAATAATGGTGAATCAGCGTAAGTGGGTGAGCAGAAAGTTCCCAAACTCTTCTCCTTGCGTTTCGATTACTCCATGGCGTCACTAGGCCAAAGGACTGGTCTTGGTGCATCTCCTGGATGGTCGAGACCTCCGGCCCCTTCCATACATCCTTGGATATCGCTGCATCGCCTTTTTTGGATGTGTACAAGCGATCAAATCAGTAAGTGCATTATTTGTGATAAGATTTCAAAACTTGCTGAAAGTTAATTTGCCCCAAATCACGAGGCAGGGATGGTGAGAGGAAAAAGGAAGGTTAGCAACCCAGATGCGTGTTTCGTAGGAAAAAAAGTCTGCTTCCTTGATCCCCGGATCTCTCCCTCTCTAGCTCCCCCCCTCTTTCAATAGATGATGTGATACATTCATACCGTAACCCATTTCTGCTATAGATAAGCTGTGGCTGCCCCGTTTTGAAGAAAAAAAATCTCTTATAGATTTCTGGTGGTATCTAAACTGCGTCTTCGGGGAAAAAAAATATCAGGACACCCACCGAGGCAATTCTCCTATAGCCCGTCTCGCCAAGCCTCGAGATTACTTTCTAATCAATTTTTTCTTGGATGTTAAAATATTTTTAACTTGGTTAGAATACTTTCTTTCTGAATGTGCAGGTTGGAAGACTGTCAATTAAGTGATATTGATTTTACATACAGGGGACAACTTGGTGGCAAGATAAACTGCTTCCAAAATGATTGATCCGCTGACTGCCTATTTCGAGTATTTATGTCAAAAAAAAAATCTTAGCGAGACTACACTCTATAAAAGTCACAATTACATAAATTCATACATGAGCCAAGCAAAACCATTTTATTTCTGTAAATACCCGCCGCAACGCGCGGGGTATTATTCTAGTATGTCTGACAACGCAGTCGGACAATAGCTATTTTTTCGGCCCTGCCACATCGAACGATCAAAACATGTTCGACTATCACATTCGAACTTAACTTATGTAAGTTAAAGTACAGTAAATACGCAGACATGATGATTTATCATAGTGATAAAAATTCATCCAAGTTTAATACATGGCAAACACATGAGACAACTACACAAGGTTCTAATACACCTTTGAAATTTCAGAGGTGGAGGAGGCGTTGATGGGAGAAAGTCTTGTAAGGGCGATGCACGCCGGGTGTAGTGCTCCTCATTGGAGACGTTAATTTTGGCACCGCATTCCTCATGGGGTAGCTATGCTCCGATAGTCCTCCTCGAGATAGATCAGCCTAGACAATTTTTCCTTTCGTCTTCCTTAGGCAAATTGGATTCCAGCGCAGTCTCCACCCTGAGGCAACGACGGTGGAAAATGTGCCCACAAGATGGCAGGACGGCTATGTGATCGAATGTCTTGTACTCGGATATGCATACAACGCAGACAGTGTGCAAGTCACCCACTAGGTATACCGCCCCCTTCGGCGGGTAAGTTCATGACAAACAAGATATAATTTCTTCTTCTAAGAGAAAAAATAGACCTCAAGTGTGTCGAAGCGGTATGTCAACACAAGTGTCTTCATGTGCGAACAAGCCGCCGACCTCTAGCCCCTGGGGGGCGGTGCCCCCCCCCCCCCCTGCCCAAACTGCACTAAGCTCCGCACACATGAATGCGGACACCCATGAATGGACGTAACTTTATAGTACAATGAATAAATGGGCAAATAAAACACTACACATAATTAATTCTCCTTATTGTAGAACGATGGTTTGGGGGAAGCCTATCTCACGTAAATACGTGGGGGTTCCGATGTATATATGAGGGGCAAAAGCCCAAGAGTCCTAATACAATACTACTAGGTTACAATACAAATGAATGTATATACAAACTCTAACACCCTGATGGCCCTTGAAGAGGTTGATCTACGGCGTCAGAAAACAGCTTGATCTCCGGTGCGTATTACCTGCATCAAAATTAAATGGGTTAGGTTGAGACTCCAAGTGCAGAGTGTGTAGTAAGTGGAAGACGTGTTTTCCCACGAGGGTGACTCGAGGGTTTAATATCGAACTCTCGGGGAATCAGTAGTGAAAGATTTATCTCCTATCCTTCTTTTGGTCACCTACAAAACAAGGTTAATTGTTTTGGTCCTCAACCTCACCTGTGGTTGTCAAGCACAAGGTGTATGAATGATATCAAGATAAATATGCAATGCAAACAAGAAATAAATATGCAATGGTGGTAATGAATGTGCAAGGATGATGATAACAATGATAAATGATATTTTTGGGTTTTTTATGATGAATGCAAGATGGAAAAGTGTTTTTGTATTTTCGGATTTAATAATGCAGAAAATGGAAAAGTGTAAAAGTGGTTGGAAAGGTGTTTCTTATGATTAAAAATGGACCGGGGTTCATGGTTTCACAAATGCACTCTCTCTTTTAATGGGTGGCAGACAATGGACACATAGAGTTGACATATGAGATTGCAACACAAAGTTTGATATCAAGTTACTAATTATATGGGCATCACGTCCTAACATAGAGATCTTTTGGTTATTAATCTCACTTATACTCCACCAAGATGCGAACTAAATCATAACACCTTAGTAATTAAGATAATCAGAGTATAGCTTTAAGTATCATGACATGAAGTGAAAATAAGAACATGCTAGATCTAGTCACAGGAAGAAGCTTGGTCACCCTCAACCCTTGTAGCATGGTATTTTTGTTTATCCCTAGTGAGGCAACAAAGTAAGGTAAAACACCCAAGTGGATCGCGATATTTCAGTTGTCAACTTACCGCACTCACCCCCCGTTACTCCAACTAATGCACACATCACCCCACACACGCCCTCATAAACATGCTTGATCATAACAAGTAGATAAGAACGGGGTACATAATATGCATCTATATCATAACTGAAACAAACATTGCAATCTCAACATATATTAACTCACAAAAAGATCCACCACATAGGAATTACAAATATGACCGTAATCATGTTCAGCAGCTCATACGGTACTAATTAGTGAAGCTCAAAGAGAGGAGAGATACATAAGTTACTTCCACAAACCCATAGTCCAGAGGTGGACTACTCCCTCTTCATCATGGAGATGGTGGAGATGTCGATGGAGAGGTGGAGACCACGCCGGCAGCGCCCCGCCGGAGTTTTCCCCCTCCAATCTGCAGCTCCAGATCTTCGTTTTGTGTTTCTGTGATATGGCGGCGCTTGTTTTCGAGAACGCCGTGGGACTTCTTTTATAGGCGTTTTTAGGTCAAGACGAAGGCGGTGGAGAAAGATCGACGGCTGCGGAGCTCGAGGGCCAATGGTGGGCCCCACGCGGCCAGGTACAGTGGCCGCGTGGGCCACCCCTTTTGGCCCCTGGCCTCCGTTTGCTTGATTCCTTCGCTCCTACGTCTTCCTCCTTCCAAAATAATGACGCCTGTATTTTTCCATATTTTTATGACGTCGTTTGGGTCCCTGAAACATAAAAGGAAAAAATAGGGTTTTCTGCCTGCGCAGGGTTAATTCCATAAAAATAGGAAACAATTATTTTATTTCCTAAAATCATTAAATAACAGTGGTATAACCCTTATATGATGCAAATATGATTGGAATATGAGTGATATAGTGCAAAGTTCATGTATGCATTTTACATGCATCAACATCCCCAAGCTTAACCAATACTCGTCCTCGAGTATGAAGGTGATAAAACTAACATGGGCTTTGCAATATAGCACTAACAATGGATATCAAAGATGATTGCTACTGCTACATAGAGTCAAATGATTCATTCTTCAAAGGAGTAGCAATATGCAAAATAGTTTATGAAGTGATATCAAGTATTCAATGCAAGGATGTTCAATGATAGTTCACAAAGTGTAACATAGAATAGTAATATGGACCACATGTATGCATAATGATAAGTAAGAACATCCTACATTGGTCATAGAGTGTAGATGAAAATCTGAATATAAAAGGTGGACACTTTGGAAAGATGTATATGTGAGTAGAGGTAAAGCATGCATAAGTTTCATCTAACTTCCAAACTCTTCTACTTAAGTTAATGATTGCAATGTGGAATTCTTGGTGTCAAGCTCTCATTACCCCTATCATAGCATCTTGAATGATTAAAGTTTAATGTGAAAGCAAATATGAGTAGTGTGCTTGATAAAGTAAAGGTTATGTCTCATGCCCCTTGAATACAAGTACCTACACCATGATTACTCAACTTAGGAAACAAAGCAAGTTCAAGTTATATCATTGTAAGTAATAATAGTATCATCAAGAGCGTCAACTGGGGTACCTCTTGTCCCAGGATATGGAACAAGCCCATATCAAAATGACAAGACAAACAAACAAGATGAACAACCTCAACACCCTTTTTATTTACCATTGGAATAGCTTTTTATTATAAGGTGTCACAGACGGTTCACCATAGCATGTAAGTAAATTTCCACCATGAATGATGCATGGCTTAGATTAGCGGCCCAGGCGTCTCTCTAACCATTTATACAAACTCATTTAAACTACTTCATTTCCACCTCATTTCACCATGATAGGCATCCATAAACAAAAGTACATGATATCAACTAAATGATGAAGGAGCATGTTGAAAGCTTTGCATGTGACAGCACATATGGGCTAACTCCCAACCTCGGACATTTATCAAGCCACTAGCATCATATTAATCACAATGGGTCATGTTTTATTTATGCAATAAAAATAAAGTTGTGCATCAAGTTCGTGAGAGCTATATAACCAACTTTTCCCATAACAATCAATAACATAAACATTTTCATTCAGAGGTATAGATAACACAAAATCATGATATAATACTCGGAATAGCATAAAGCCAATAGGTAGATATGGTGGACTCACTGGAATAACTTTGGTTGAAGGTGTTGGAAACAAGTTTTTGCTTGTTGGAATGTTTGGGCTAGCAAGAGGGAGAAAGTTGACCATCTAGATGCATGCATGAGTGTCCATAGAACTAACTAATCCATGTTAAACAAGTAAAATAACATCAGCATCAAAACATGAATAAGTGATAGCTCTTGATAAAGCATTTGCAAATTATTACTCATAAACAAGCTCATGAATCATGCAACTATATGTATCATTAAAAATCAACTCAAACATCCCTTTTCCCAATATGATAAAAGCATCCAACATATTTCAACCCATATTTCCAGTAGCTCTTTCTCATATAAATGATAATGTGGTGGTCTCACAAAATAACAAACAAACCAAAAACAAACAAAAAGACGCTCCAAGTTTATGCGATAAAGTGTTTCGATCGAAAAACAGAAGTTAGACGTGTGCAAACCGAGAGTGTGTAGGTCCAGTGGGGTTGTCTTCACATCCCCAAGCTTATGGTCTTCACCATCCTTGGATAACTCTTGGTGCATCTCCTCCAATCCCTGTGAAAAAACTTCAAAACACCGTTTCTCCCATTTTCTTTTCTGTGGGGTGCATTAGTAGTGATAAACAAATAGGTTTCTTGCTGCATATAATCCTTAAACAAAATCATATGAATGTCCAGAAAGTATATAATGTTGTATGCCTACTCATAAACTCAATTGATCAAAAAGATTCAAGTTAAAAGTTCAAAACATGCATAAAAAAAATGGGACAGAATCTGTCCAGAAAAACAGCAGCAGCAAAACGTATTTTTCTACCCTACCAAACTTTGCCGAAAAATTCGAAAAATTCATGCATACAGAGGATGAAAAGTTGCAACTACAGTTCAAATATGAGCTCATTCGGAGTTACAGAATAAGAATTAAAAATCATACCGTGCACAGATTCGTGCAGGAATAAAATCTCCGAACGCTATAAGCAACTTTTCAACCAAAATGGGTAAAACTTGGCACTTTATTAAAAACTCCAGAAACTAAACTAAAAACAAACTTCTTGATACAGCAAGAGGACACAAAGAAAATCACACATAAAAATAACCGGGTTGCCTCCCGCAAAGCGCTTTCTTTATAGCCATATAGCTAGGCTTCTTACTTGTTGTTTATTGAAGATGAAGCTCATGAGGGAGCTTGAACTTTGATGTTCCCCTTCTTGGGAAGTGTTCCATGCACTTCTTGTGTGGGAACTGAAACTTCACGTTCCCCTTTGAATCAATGATAGCACCTGTAGTACGAAGAAAAGGTCTTCCAAGAATAATAGGACTAGAGGTTTTATTCCCCATGTCCATGATTAGAAAATCCACAGGCACAAAAGTCATATGTAACTCTACCATAACATCACTTACTTTCCCTAAAGCATGTTTAATGAATCATCAGCAAGTGCAAGTTCAATAGAGCATTTTTCAAGATTTTTCAATTCAAGTACTTCATATAGTTCTTTAGACAAAACAGAGACACTAGATCCTAGATCAGTA